>JAEBDU010000041.1:706021-835465 GCA_016802625.1 Heliconius numata | reverse complement strand
CAACGTTTGGGCATGAAAACACGAGTTAACTCGTGACCGGTCGACAATGTGTTAACATTCAAAAAAATATTTCAAAATTATTGATTTACAGTAAAAAAAACGTGATATACAGTTTTGCCGGAACACGAAGCTCGAGCTTGAGCTTCGCCAGGAGTTATTTAAGAGTTATTTAACTATTTTTGCACTTACGGCCTTAGTTTGCATCAATTTTAACTAACATATTTTAACCACTATCTATATGATTTAAGTGTGCTGTTCAAAGATAATGCTTAAGAAACTCAACAATGTTCCTCCTAACATTATTTGCGAACTTTTCAAATTATTTACCGTTCTGAATATATATAAATTGAACCATATCAATAGAGCAAATAGAAATTCACCATAAAAAAATTGTAGTCTATAATTTTTACTTTGTTTTTCTAGACAATATAAAGTTTGACATATAAGATCTGCCCTGTTCAGCACATTTAAATGACTTGTTTTATTCTATTGAAGATGGAGGGTGGAAATAAGGAGAACTATCACAAATTTTAAATGTTTAAGTTTATCACATATTCACAATGTCGTTGTCGTGAAGTGAGCTTCGCTATTGTATTTTAGTAATAAGTGAATGGGAATAATACAATTTTACCAATAGTATTTTATTAAATTATTGTGCTCTAAACGCAATGCTTATTATGGAAACCTGGTGATGTTTCTCCTTAACTCTGCTCTCCAAATAACAAATATTAACTTGAATACTTATTTACAGAAAAGCTTGCCACTTCTGAGACAATCCCTCGTCACCAAGGAACTGGTGATCGAGGGTATAAACCCACCGTCGCCCCATGTGGCATTTTCACCACTGCCCGCACCATCCGCCCAAGCGGTGCCTAGTAACAATATCAACCTGGTGAGTCGATTTCCACCATAAAATGTAGCGTAATCGATATTACTAAGGACATGTCAACACTATAATAATCGATTATTAATACACTAACTTATCGATCTGGCTATTATACGATTAAATACGAATAACAGTGTAGGGTAGTGGAAGCTTATCAGGTCACGTGTACGTAAGTCAACATTTCTCCGCTAATTGGCACTAGTAGTGCTCTGTCGGGCATACTGCGTACAAGTCTTGCACATTCTTCTGGAGAAATTGCCCCCCATTTTTGCACCAACGCGTCTTTTAAAGCAGTTTAAAGCAGATACGGGGACTGGGCAGGCCAATCTAAGGTCAATAGGCCAAATCGGGCTTAAGACCGCGAAGAATAATTAATTTTAATGTACTTTGTTATAAATAAATAAAATAAAATGAATAAATAAATACAATTATCAGTAGGACAGCGCATTGATAGTCGCCGATATGTGAACAAATAATAATGAAATGGCACATAGCTTCGTTGGGGGTGCCTAATACTTGGTCAAGGCTGTATACTTATATTTTACACTAAAATTATTTTTCTAAGAATGTGACGGCACCGTGTTATATTACATCGATTATCTCGATATAGAAGCACATGGGTCAGGTCCAATTTAAATAAGTATAGATATAATATTTGTATACAATGTTTTCAATGATTCATTTTGTTTCAAATGATTGTTACTTTTTTCACAGTGTTGTTATTTTTATAGTTTGTATTTTGTAATTACAGTATAGGGTACATGACACTTATCGTCTTTAATTTAAGTACAATAATTAATGAAACGAGTCAAAACACGGATCTGATTTACTACTTCTTTGCTCTATCATCAGCACTCTAATACAGCTAATCTATAAGAGATTAGCTGTATACATATAAATATTATAATAACTAAAATTATTTCCTGCAGTAATTTTTTTCTACTCCTAATATTTTTCTTCCCAATTTTTCCTATTTTTGGAAGTATCTCAATTATTTCTAACTATTTATGAATAAAAGTAAAATTTTCGTCATGTGCCCTATCGTTTGTGAGCTCTCGTAAAGCTGTGAGTTGTGGCAGTCAGAGGACGAGGGTAGTTCGAGCCCTACCCTCACGACCCTCCTGCCACCCGTGATGCCGGTACTCCCGCGACCGCCCTCTCCGAAACCGGTCACGTTATCCATGCAAAGCATCTCGCAGGTTTGTCTTGGAATATTGATGTTTAGGGCTGCCATCCATTGACTTGTTCGAGTAAAATCCAAGACTGAAGAGTTATTGCAGAATTAAGATCAAAGAAATTATTGTAATAATTTTATTAGAAGTGAAATCGAAATATTATAGATAAATATATAATGACTATTGTATTAGCTTCCCAATATGTAATACTTCCGACGGATGGCGGCTCTCTAATTGACACTTAGACGCCTGTTATCCCATATTATTCCTATCGTATCAGGGTAGTTTTGAGTTTTCGGAATCATTCAAAATTATTGTATGAAAGTATCTATAAAGAGACGTAATCCAGACTTTAAAATGTTATTTTTATCAAACAGTTGTAAGAATTGAATTATTTTTTTTAAAACGAAAGAGACTTTACATTATATATCTTTCAATAAATTGTACTAATCTGAAAATGAGAAACAGTTAAATAAATGATAAAGTCCTATCCAGTCAAGAGATAAACATATTGATAGGTACTCTTTATAGCATACTGAGCTTATGAGGTGTTAGTTGTGGCAGTCGGAGGACGAGGATAGGTCGAGTCCCGTCCTGACGACCCTCCTGCCCCCTGTGATGCCGGTCCTCCCGCGACCGCCGTCCCCGAAGCCGGTCCCCATAGCGGTGACCGTGCCAAGTGTCGTGCAGGTTTGTCTTGGTACATTGATGTTTAGGACTGCCACCCATTCACCATCTCTCTTTTTGATTAAGTGTTTTTCTAATTCTACCATTTCAATCATATTCATCCCCATTTTACATTGAATGACGGATGGCAGTTCTACATTGACACTTAGACGCCTGTTTACCCCCTCCCATTGCGTACCGGGACAGTGATAAGTTCTCGGAATCATTCAGAGAAATGTGAACTTTCGTGTTATATTAATAAAATATGGAAAATATTTTATAAAATCTAAGATTTGGAATTACGATTCGGAAAACTTTATGAAGTATTGCCTCAAAATGATGCAGTAGTCCAACTTGTACGAACAAGTTGGACACTAATTGGATTTTGCTATTCAATAGCTATTATCACTTGGCGCATATACGACTTCAATCTATTCATAGAAATGTCACAATAACTGTTGGGAAATATGGACTATGTATTATATTGAAATGATTCCGAAGAACTCTTCGAGTCGACATTCCTTTTTTTTTTATTATTTTTATTTAATTGTATAAGTGGCTTTCTAGTTTATAATGAGCACATAATTTTTGTACTTTTTTGAAATGAAATACATAAAAAAAGAATTGATCAATAATTGAGCCAACTGAAAGGAAAATTGATGTTTATAATTTTCAGGATAAAGTTGTATTGCATTAGTGTTATCATTTTAACAAAAATATTATTTTGTTTATATGAGAACCTTCATGCTTTAAGAATAATTGATAATATCTGCTCATTATTTGCTAGGCTGTAGCTAAACGCTATTATCCTGTAGAAGTTTGGCTCAAATATTATTAAGTCACCTTTTTTTTTTCGCTTATTTCTTAATTAATTATCGTCATTAATGTCGGAGAACATAAATCTTTTGAATTCACGTAGAAAACCAATAAATGTATGTTTATTTAAGTATGTCTATGTTTTATTGCTAATATCTAGGTTAATAGCGGTATTATCGCACAATTTCAGCACGTCTATTACGACGTAAAACTTATGTGACAAACACTCGCGTAAATATTTTATCTTGAAAATTTCTCTTTGCATATTATGTTTTATTATTTTTAGCATGCATTTTATAAACGTTGTGTAAACTTAGAAAATGTTTACATATCATTTATATAAGAGTGGTAATGAACAATTATGGTCGTGCATATTAACATTATATCTTAAAACGAGATAAATAATATGGACATTATTTTTTTAATAAAATATTACTATACCAACCACAGGCAAAAAGATACGATAATTCCCAGCTTTGCATGTGTAGAACAATCAATATTACATACAATCGATATATTTCTGTCTGATCGATGTTTAAACTATATATAAGCCAGGCTTTGTTCATTTATGTCGCAGCTGGTAGTAACAATAATGGCCCTAGCTCTATGAACATGTTAAATAAATGTTGTATTCTAAACGTCGCATGATTATGTAGTTAATTTTCACATAAAAACACATAACACCAAAACTAACCCCGAATCATTCATTCACAAGACTATCCTAGATCATCCACTACAGTACTGTCACATCGTACACGTACATACATACGCTGTAACGTGTCTATACTTCCTTAACATACGAGCTACTTCCAGCAAAAGCCTCCACCGAAGGCGGGTAGTGCGATCGCGGTGCTCCAGAACATTCCCGTTTACCCTAAAGTTCAAGTTACTAGAGTGGGAAAGACTATGCCGTTGTACGGCAAGACGACGTCAAGGGTTGCGTCCTCCGCGGCCACCTTGTCCACGTTGCTGACGGCCAGCAAGTTACTGAAAGAGAAAGAGAAGAAGTCGGGCATGCAGTTCGCTCAGCCCTTCGCTGATGATAAGATGGCGGGTGATGATGATATCAACGATGTAGCCGCTATGGGTGGCGTCAACTTGGCTGAGGAGACGCAAAGAATATTGGGTTCAACAGATATGATTGGGACGCAGATTAGGTGATTATTTATTTTTGTATATTGTCTATAATCAATATTTAGCTTCAAGTCGATATAGTGCTAAAAGCAGTTTGTCACTCCTAACGTAGACATTAAATTTATCTCAAGAAATAATCTTAACTTTCTCTATTAGTTTTCTGCTTTTCTGGTACTCACTAAATAATTTCCTCCTAGATCGTGCAAAGACGAGTATCTGATCCCCGTACAACTGATGCAAGCTCGTATAAAGGCGATATCCGCGAAGCACGGCTTGGAGGAACCCTCGCCGGAGGTAGCTGGCCTCATGAGCCACGCGGTCCACGAGCGGTTGAAGTCTATAGTGGAAAAGCTAGCTGTGATAGCCCAGCATAGGATTGATATGCTTGTTAAGGTTTGTTGTTCCTTATATTCTCTGTAATAACTCTTGGTTTTCTGAGATTTTGTTTTTGAATTGAAGATAGACGTTATTGTTAATAATTATAATTGGACAAAATGGTAACAAAATTAATGAGGTAATTTTAATTTATTAAACCTCAAACTTTGATTACTTTTTATGTGACGCATTTGCGGAAGTTGTAATTGCATTATGCTTTCTTTTGATATTGTATAATATATATATATATATATATTGTATAGTATTTTATTTTGATGCTTAAGTGGAAGTGGAAGTTATACTGTCTGTGCGTTAATACTCTAATTTAAAACTGAGACATATTTTTAATATAAATCCTAAATTAGGATTTGAACTCACAACCCCCACGTACTGTTAAGACTAATTTCATCTTGTTTTGCAAAAACGTAGTTGTTCTAACCAAATTGAGGATATATTCGTTAACCTTTTCATTGCAAGACGTTCTAAAAATAAACTCGTCTCAAACTGTTTGTGTCTGCTTTGTCTCAATTTTACTCCTATACAAATCGAATTTATGTAGAAATAAACATATAATATACATTATTTTGTCGGAAAATATAAAATTTTTTTTACAAGATTTGTCGTTTATGTAAATATTGCAACTTTCTGTGCCTTGGCTGTTTTGCATATTGATAATTTTAAGATGCTCTGCGAAATTGTCACTTTTATAACAATATGTATAGTAATTATGACATTGTTTTTATTATTTTCCTAAATAATTTTAGATAGAAAAATATAATAAATTATATTTTAAATGTAATTTTACAAACACTTATTAGGATAATAAATATTAAAGTCCTTTCAACAGACTGACACTCGATACGAAGTGACTCAAGATGTAAAAGGTCAATTGAAATTCTTGGAAGAATTAGATAGAATGGAAAAGAAGAGACGAGAAGATTCTGAAAGAGAAATGCTTCTGAGAGCAGCCAAGTCAAGATCCAAGAACGAGGATCCGGAGCAAGCCAAATTGAAGGCTAAGGTTAGTGTTGTAATATTTGTGATTTTTTATGCTTATATATTAATATGTGAAGCAAAAACTTTATTACTAAACTTTTATTACGAAAATTATGGCGACGGAGGAGTATGACAAAACGCTGATATTTTTAAAATATATGCATAAAAAGATATGTTAAATTAATAAAATAAGTATAACAAACACACTACCATACATCTGTGAAGAAAACATTACCATTAAACATACATAACGAATATGATTTAAAAAAAAATCACATACTTATTAAGTTTTCTTTATAGCTTCACGCCATAGCATATAGCTGGATAGGCAGAGATATTGAGTGACTCACGCCACTCTTTGTATGAAAATAATCCGTCCATCGAGTGGGAATCGAATCGACAACAATCGCGTTTAAGTCAGACGCTGTACCACTGCGCCACTACGGTCTCTTATTGGATATTTATATGTTAATCTTGACTTACAGGCAAAAGAAATGCAACGCGCTGAACTAGAAGAACTAAGACAGAGGGAGGCTAACCTGACAGCCCTGCAAGCGATAGGGCCTCGTAAGAAACCCCGGTTGGAGGGCCCCAGTGACTCCTTAGGAGGCCCTGGCGGAGGATTTGTAAGTAGATATTGTTTCTCAAAGATTTGTGAAATCATTTTTCTTTTTGTTCTCGTAGAATTTCGAACAATTAGTTTCATAAATTTCAATTTCTTTTTCCTTGAATCTCAAATTCATACTCACAATTCAAAATAGAATTGAAATTTACAAAAACATTTATAGATATTTATCATCATTTATATTTATTTACAGTCTGGTCGCAGCCAGCTCGCTCTCCGTACTCGTCTAAAACGCATCAACCACCGTGATATGATATACCTCCTAGAACAAGAGAAGGACACGTCACGCTCTACTATGCTTTATAGAAGTTATTTAAAGTAATAACTTAACTTCACATAACTTAACTTCACGCAACATAACTTCACGCTTTCCCCCTTTCCCTGATTACCCCAAAGAGAATGGAGCGCCAATCGCTGCGGTCTCTATATACCACTTTCACCTCGTTCACCGTCATTAACCTTTTCATACATGCCTTTCGGGGGATCCCCATGCTTTTTACGTGACTGTACAGTTAGTGATCGTAATTAAACACTTGAATGCTGGATATGAACTACTTTATTATAATAACTACAATGTTATTTAAATGTTAGCTTCAATATAAAATAGAACTACACATACTTAAGATATACCACTACATGACCTATGTTTTCGAAAGTCAACCGAGGTCTCCCCCTACCTCTCTTACCACTTACTTTTCCATCATAAATCTTTTTTGCGATTCTTTCATCACTCATTCGTTCGACGTGGTCAAACACGACGTGACATCCTCGCTATCATCCTGCCTGCCATTCTGTGTTTCTCTTCATTGTGGATCGTTCAGCTAAGCTGACTCCGCATATATAGCTATGAGTGGATAAATGAATAATGAAAGAAACTTATTAGTTTAAGTTGTTTCAAACCACTTTTAGAATTGTAAATAATATTTTTTTTACTGTTTTCATATGTTAAAATATACTTCATTATGAGGTTATAGTTGTAATTGAAAACATAATTTCGTTTTCAGGTTATTGATTTGTAGGTTGTAATACTTCTAGGTGGTTTTAGTCTGTTATGTGTTTATAAATTGTTATAGGATATAGGATAATAATTAATTTATTATAATGATTACATTAAAACTGAATATCCCTTTTTCTCAATGAAAATATTGTTAATATTTCTGTTAAGAAAAAAAAAACTTTCATAACAAAGAGTAATAATGGCATGCAATATCTATTCCATGTGAGCCATTATACTTATATATACATCCAATTACTTGCAGTATATTTTCTATTATCCCTTGAAAGCGATTAAAATAAAGGATTAATAACGTAATATAATAATGTATAATGACGTAATAACGTCACACGTAAGGGGGGTCCTGCCCGTCTAAAAAGATTCGTTGTGACGTCACAAGTGGTTAACGTAAATATAATTTTACTTTAACATAATGACTTGTATTGTTTTTTTTTTCTTGGCATTTAAGGTGGGAATTTTGGTTTTGGATATATTTTTTTCATTTTACATTTAAATATTTTGTAAAGAATTTAATATTTATGTCATTTTCGGTGAAATAATGATGGGTTTAAAAAACTTTATTCACGAAAATAATTTTAAACTGTACTAAATAGTCAAGCTTATGTAATATTAGCAAATAAGGTCATATATTTAATGAGGAATACAAGGATTTAAGTAAATGAGAATGTAAATAGGTAAGTGTAGAATGTATGTAAATAGGTAATTAAAGCTTCCAACTAGACTGTTACGTTTTTTAGTAATTTATAATATGTAAAAGATAACATTAGAGGCCACTCGTGGCGTGGGGGCACAGTATGTGACTGTAAACATATACGGCTCTCCTAACTTCTATTTGACCAATATAAACATTGTTAATGGCTAATACTTGTAAATATTAAGTTAATAAAGTCACGTTATTCTTAATGATTTAAAAGAGTATCTATTACATTTTGAAAGCAATTAACCAAAGCTTAAAAAAATATAACATTCCATTGGTTTTGACGTTATATTTGTAGAATAAGTCATTATGGTTTGCATTATACTTCGTATTATTAAGGAATGGTTTTTTTGTATAGTTTCGTATTTCGTTACAGTAGGTACAAAATGTTTTTTTTTGTGTGCAGAATGTTTTCTTTCTGTGTAATGTTCTTCTTAATTTCATGGGGTAGGCAGAAGAATCCTAGTTTTAAGAGACTCAGTTTACGACATAGCACTGATTTTCGAGACATTATGTCTCAGCAGAGAATATTTTTATATAAAAGTTGATTTGAGACATTCATATGTTTATATAAAATTTATGGAATATAGTTTTGCAGTCAGGTTTGTCAAAATTATCTTACCAATACAATATACAAACTACAGTAATCTATACCACAGTAATTCATATATCTTGAAACATTTAAATGTTTAATTTTATGATTATATTCTTCATAAAATATGTTAAAAATAAACTGTATCCTATAGATAATCTAATTAGAGTTAAAATAAAATGTTAGCATATTTAATGTATAAATCAAGTAATTTAAGTAATTGTGTGCGGGATACTGCGTGAAGTGGCTTTATTTTATTAAAATATAATAAAAAGTTTGCTTTTTCATAAAGAGTTTTATTTGTTGAGTATTGAATACATTAACTAAAGAAAAATATTCACCAACCTAATAATTTGGATATAACCAGACTCTAACCTGCACTTCTTGCTTATCAAAGCATTCTTATTGAGCTATGTCGAAAATAATATGTTTATTATATATCTATCGAAGGCTTTTTAGAGGCGCGAGTTCGAATCCTATATAACTTTTTTATGTTCCTAAATATTTTTCTTTGCTTAATCTATAAATGATGCTTTATCTTAAGATTTTAGTATTTCTTTTTGTAAGTAAAATAAATGTGCAAGTTCTGTACTTAAATACTTGATTGAAAAGAGGAACAAATAATTTGTTGGGTTCTTAAGTAACTGATAGTAAAATGTGTATTGTGTGTATAACATTATTTTAATATATCGATTAAAAAATTTGAAAATTTAAAATGTGTTTGTTTTTCAAGACACTAAATTATAGTCTCGTCATTTTTAATAGTGTTTTTTACCATCAAAAAAAGCACACCATCTCACCATCTTAGATTTGTTACATAGGAAAATATAAAAAAAACAAATAAGTTTTTTTTTTGTCTTCTAGAATAGAACACGACCTAGAGTGCCTAAAGGAATTTAAAAATCTATAAAATTAATAAGTCATTAATTAATGTTACTTATTTAATAAAAATAGACCACAACTAATTTAAATATCTAATTAGCTGTGGTTTATTTTTATTACATTTAAATTTAAGATTTAACTCTATCATTGAAAGTATACATCTATATAAACCTCTTTGTATTGAAATAGAACTTAAATTTTAAAATTTATCAAATTTAATAAGTCGTAAATTAATATTAACAAATTTTATATTGACATTAGTTTTGATATTCAAATGCTTTTCGATAAGCATAGTCGGACACCACTATACTATTTTGCTAGTCAAATATTGACAATATACAAAAGTTTAGTAAAAATCGAGAAACTAAGCTAGAAAAAGAATTAATTTTTATTTTAATTTAAGGTAAATTTTACAAAAAGAAAAATTGTTTTTTTGCTTTGTGGAATATGGTGTAATACATCACACGATTTTCTCCGCTTGATATGGAATTATAAACACAACAAATTATAAAACAATAGGTAATACGTATATTCGAAAAAAATAAAATAAAACAATTAACATTTAAATTGATGCTCCTTTAGAATAAAAATTACTTTATTACATTGCGTATACAGTTTTATTATCTATATTCTAGATAACCTATAGAAAGTAAAAAAGAATGACGTAGTCATATGTTCAGTATCTGTTCAGTCGCGTATCCGAATAGTATAGCATCAGAAAAAAAATAAAGTGACACGTCCACCCACCCTGTCAAACTTCCACGGTTTCACGAATTCTGCATGACAATATTTCATGTTTTAAGTATTAAAAATGGTAAGGATAGTTTAATTATATATCCAAATAAGTGTTATAACCTTCGAGCGATCATATTTTTTTATTAATAAAGTTTTAGCCACGTAGTAAGTGATATGTCGAGAGTATGTCATCATTCGTATGTCGGCTTAACATTTTTATATTATTGTGTAAATTGATTGTTTCGCGTTATTCATCCTGTTTAATGTGATATTACTATGTTTCCAAAGCCATTGAGATTGGATATCAAGAGAAAACTGACGGCCCGGTCGGACCGCGTCAAGTGTGTAGATCAGCATCCTACAGAACCCTGGCTGTTATGTGCACTTTACAACGGCGACGTGAATATCTGGAATTATGAAACTCACACACAAATAAAGAGATTTGAGGTAATATATTTTTTGTTTTGTTTAAACCTTTAACCATTTTAATTTCATGCAGTGATTTCACTTTCATCTCAGCAACCATATCAAAATATTAAATATATCTTAAACTTTATAATTTATAAACATCATTTCAATTCTGTGTAATTTAATATACCTAATTAATATTTATTGTTATTTTCTGTTTGTACAGGTCTGTGATTTACCTGTGAGAGCTGCAAAGTTTGTGCCTAGAAAAAACTGGGTTGTAACTGGTTCAGATGATTATCAAATAAGAATATTTAATTATAATACATTAGAAAGAATTCATAATTTTGAGGCTCACTCGGATTATGTTAGATGCATTATTATACATCCAACACAACCTTATATACTAACTAGTAGTGGTGAGTTTTTATATCTATATTGTAAAACAAAACAGTAAAATATGAATATTGTTACAAGGTCCAAATAAATGAGTTAGATAATTTGTCTGTACTTCTCATTTAGTTTGTATCTAATTAATATAATTAATAAATTTAGTGATTTAAACCATTAAACCCTAGCAAAATTTGAACCCACAGTTTTTGGAAACCATCTAAGCACTGACTGCTTATTACAACCAATAGCATATAAGAATTTCAATATATACACAGTGTGGAAAAACACTTTAAGCCATATTTAAAATATTGTGTTTTAAATTTAATTAAACATTATTGTTATTTAAGAGTTTATTTATACTAAATCAAAAAAATAATTTTAGATGATTTGCTCATAAAATTGTGGAATTGGGATCGTAATTGGGCATGCCAACAGGTATTTGAAGGGCATACCCACTATGTTATGCAAATTGTTATAAATCCTAAGGACAATAATACTTTTGCAAGTGCCAGTCTTGATACCACTGTGAAGGTAAGCTATGAAAAATATATAAATCAAATATATGTTTTATTTTCTTATAAGTAAAAACTAGTATATAAAAAAATCTTTACAAATATATATAGAAAAATAGTTTGTATTGTTATCATCTTATAAAAACAGTGGGTTTTGGTTTTTTGATATAATATCTTCATAGATCTAGATAGATTTTGATATTGTTTGAAATGGCAATAATAAAAAAGTACATTAATTATAAACATATAATTTTATTATGAACTAGCTCAGCTAGACACATTCTATGTGTAGACAGTGACTGATGTAATATAAACCCATAGCCTTCTTCGATAAATTGAATATCCAATACAAATAATTTATATAATTATTCAATTTCAGTCAGCAGTTTCTAACATAAGAGTGGTAAACCAAACACTCCTCATT
The DNA here is from genome assembly GCA_016802625.1 of Heliconius numata. Classification (NCBI taxonomy): domain Eukaryota; kingdom Metazoa; phylum Arthropoda; class Insecta; order Lepidoptera; family Nymphalidae; genus Heliconius; species Heliconius numata. Next base: position 823,134 of record JAEBDU010000041.1, on the reverse strand, counting down.
TTTATAATATTAATATAGATTTATGAAATAGTTTTTTTTTTTTCACCAATGCTGTACAATTAATTACTGTATTTTATTCCAGGTATGGCAACTAGGGTCTTCTATGTCAAATTTCACATTAGAAGGTCATGAAAAGGGAGTGAACTGTGTAGATTATTACCATGGAGGTGATAAGCCTTATCTCATCAGTGGTGCTGATGACCGTCTTGTCAAAATATGGGACTATCAGAACAAAACTTGTGTGCAGACATTGGAAAGTGGGTTTTATTTTATTTCTCTAATGTATTTTTGTGTATATTTTTTCATATGTTTCTTTGACATGGTTCAGATAAAAATATGTTGTACTTCTTTATTAAAAATATTTGAGACTGTGGTGGCCGCACACAGCATATTGCTGTAAGCTTTATGTTAGTGGGTTCCCTCTCAGGAAAATTTAATAATATCTCTCTAATAAGACAAAGCACTTCTACTAGTAGCACTACAGTTGCACGCTTGTGCCTCATATTTTAAATAATATCATTTGTAATATAATTCCAGGCCATGTTCAAAATGTATCAGCAGTTTCTTTCCATCCGGAACTCCCTATCCTCCTGACAGGTTCCGAAGATGGCACAGTAAGGATATGGCATGCTGGTACCTATAGACTAGAGTCGTCATTAAACTATGGCTTTGAAAGAGTATGGACTATATCATCTATGCATGGGTCTAATAATGTTGCTATTGGGTGAGTAATGGTTTATTTTAGTATTGGATATTGTATTTTATTAAATAACAGCAACCACTTTAACTGCACGATTGTGTGTTTACAAATTCAAATTATTTTCATGTTCTAATAGTATTATTATTTTATTTAATACTATATTTATATACTGAACCCCAAAGTTCCTGCCAATTCAATAAACCAGTTACTTGTAGCTATTTAGTTGAAGGATTAGAGGATGAAGTCTACCAAAATATTGTGGTGAAAACTGCATTTAAATTGGCTAAGTCGTTTCTTAGATTGTCGTGCAAAAACGCACAGGCAAAAATATAAAAAATAAATGTTTCGTGTTCTGTTACATTTACAAATGTGTTACATTCTGTTACATTTATAAATCCTCAAATCATAGCGATACATTGTTACTATATAGATTACTGGTTTGAGGTTTTTAGGACTCTGGGAAAAAATTTGGTTATAAGTGATTTTTCTCCACTTTCTGATTGTTATAGAAATATTGTACACAGCTTAATGTATTTTACTTTTATATGACTATAATTTTTTAAAGTGCAACATTGTAAATCTCTAAACTGAGTGGCAAGTGCCTTAACCTGATATGTGAGAAAGATGCATAAAACTAAAAATATATATGAATGTATATATATTAATAACCTAACATAAAATAAATAACATATATCATTACATTACATTTTAAATTAAATTAATTTAAATTTTATAAAAATTTATCATATTAACAGTTACGATGAGGGAACAATAATGATAAAAGTTGGTAGAGAGGAACCTGCCATATCAATGGATGTGAATGGTGGCAAGATAATTTGGGCTAAGCACTCTGAAATGCAGCAGGTTAACTTGAAAGCATTGCCTGAAGGTTAGTGGCTCTTATATTACAATTGGACACTAAGTTATTATATTTAGTGATTTTGTATAATATTTTGTGTAGTGCTGTAAAGATTGTTATATTTTATTTCTTATTATAGCATATATTTGCTTACACTAGTTGATAATAATAATGACGTAAATTAATTACGCAATTATCTCCTCTTAGGCACGCAAATCAAAGACGGCGAACGTGTACCAGTTGTTGCAAAGGACATGGGTTCTTGTGAAATATACCCGCAGACGATTGCACACAATCCAAATGGACGTTTCGTAGTTGTTTGTGGTGATGGCGAATATATTATTTACACAGCAATGGCGTTAAGAAACAAGGCTTTTGGTACAGCACAGGAATTTGTATGGGCCTTAGACAGCACAGAATATGCCACTTTGGAAAATTCCAGTACTGTCAAAGTGTTCAAGAATTTTAAGGAAAGGAAGAGTTTCAAGCCAGACTATGGGGCGGAAGGTTAGTTGATCATTTCTTTTTTATTAAAACATATGAAAATGGTTGTTATTCATTTGTTATTATCACATTTTGAAATGATGTTTTTGTTTGTTTACTGACATGTTATGTCACTTGATTTTCGAAGTAGATGAGACAAAATGGTAAAATAATCTTGGAAACAAGATTCTTTTGCCTATTTTAGGACCCTCTGTCCAATTAGGCAGAAGCAACGTAAACATTTCTCAAGTGGGGCTACCATTGTTTGCAATAGAATATGAATATGAATTCATAGAATACATATTTGAAATATATTATTAGAACTTGTGAGTATTATATAAATTTGTTATGTTTCCAGGTATTTTCGGTGGTTTCATGCTTGGTGTAAAGTCTATCAGCGGTATGGCCTTCTCTTTCTATGATTGGGAACAACTGGAACTAATAAGAAGGTGAAAATTTTATTACTTTGGTTATAGTTAATTAAAAAATATTAAGTGTTATGTTAATTATATTAGATTTTTTAACTGTACCCATAAAATTGCATTGCTTTCTCTCTCTCTTTTAAATAGTATGTGCGTTGCGATTGCTCTATTTTTTAAGTGTTATTGTATTATTATGCTCAAATGAAAAGATAGAAAGATGAAAGCTAATCTTTTAATTACTGTTGTTCTGTTTGGCCACATGTGTACTAATGGCATTTTATTGTGTAACTAAAATCAAACAATGATGTTTTCACCACTGTTATTACATTCATTTCCAAAGCATGCGAATTTGATAAAAACATTTATATTTATTTTGTATGTGACTTGTTTGTGTATTTAAAAAGTATTATTAATAAATTATACCATTATTGCGTAATTCAATACTAAATTGAATATAATTGTGATGGTTATAGGATCAATAATGAAATGGAAAATGCTTAAATAAATATATATTTCGTTTCATTGTCTGGTTACAAAAAACATTTTGTTGGATTTTATCACCTTAAAGGTTGTGGGTTCGATTCCAACTCGATGAAAATAAATATTTAATATTTCCTCGCTTTGGTAAAGAGGCGTTAGCGCGGTGTTGAGTTCCGCCGACAAACATGCTCCACAGACCCTAGAATTCGGCGGGAAGTGGAAACGGAAGTGTTTTAATAGGAACTGGAGTATCTTAACACTAGATTCCCAGGCCCTCTGGCTACCTAGAAATGCTTAAAGCTTATGTTAACTATTGCGAATGTTTCTTTCTTTTATCGATTTGGCGAGTTGTATTATAATAAATTCTTATTATTGTTCAAAGTTATTCAAAATAGTAGTCTTACAAAATATATATCTATCAGTGGCTAATTGTGTGTTAATGAAACAAATAAAAACTTGCTTGTTTAATATTGATCATAGATATTAAATTATACATGCAACAACATTGCTGCGAAATAGAGATTAATAATTAGTTGGAGGAATAGCAGAATTGTGATCCAATGTAGGGGAGATTCACACTACAGTGCTGGTTTATTCTGCCGATCTCATATGCTTTTATGAGAAATATTCTTATATACGTGACTGGACTGGTACTTGACCAGAACTGCTATGAAAGCTCTCATTGTCTTTTGTATAAGAATTTTTACCATAGCTTATTAAATATTTAGCTAAACCATGACTGGCACTATAGTGTCAATGCTTCTATAATCATAAAGAGAGAGAGAGAGAGAGAGAGTACAAAAATGGAATTGTAACATATCACTATAATAATATTATTTATTTATGTGTACATGACATGTTTAATCAGTAAAACGCCCATTTCAAAATCAGGTCAGTTTTACTTGATTAAAGTAGTCAAAGTATGTAATATAATTAATATTATATATGCTTATATTACACAATAACATTGAATTTAGCATACTTGTATTGTCACCAATAAATCTGGCGGAAAGGACCGAGCAAACTGAAACAATTGAAACAAACTTATTCAGTTCTAGGGAGTGAAACAAAGTTATTACTAAAAACATATGTTGGTGGAAATGTAAAACATCAACAAAAGTATATGTTTTGGTAGAAAGGAATCCATTCTACCTAAGCATTACTCGCTTATTTCTCTTCCACTGTGAAAAATGAATCAGTTGATTTTAAATATAAACAATTTATTCTTCTTACCGAAACATAGAAATAAAAAAACACTTCCTAGTCAAACAGATTTTGGAACAAGTGACGTCACATATGTTTTAATCATTTTTATAAACCAATATATGTCCTAAATCAATACTAATTAGATTCATCTGTGTATTTCTAACATATAAATATTAATTTTCTATATTAATGGCTTAAAACAAATTTTCATGCAAAACTGCATTAACATTTAAATATATCTCTGTATTTATAACAAAAAATACTTATTCCAGGATTGAAATCCAGCCACGCCACGTTTTTTGGTCGGAAAGCGGCAATCTAGTGTGTCTTGCCACGGACGAAGCGTATTTTGTACTAAAATATAACCCGGCTGTAGTTACAAGGGCGAGGGAGACTAATTCTAATATTACTGAAGATGGCATTGAAGATGCTTTTGAAGTGAGTATTGATAATTGATTTTTTTGTTGTAGTGGGAATTGAATCTTTGGATATATTGGAGTGTTAAAGATACAAATTTAGTTAATCCTACTAGCCTATTAATATTATTAATCTGAAAGGATCGATATTTTCGATCGATTGAGATGAAACTTAACAGTAAAGTAGCTTGTACTGTACACCAGAATAACACACAGGCTACAATTTATGGAAAGTTATTGTATAATTTAGATATAATATTATATCTGGTATAATGTATGCTTTTGTTAATTGTGTTATACATTATCAGTATTTTGATTGTGAGGCCATTGTGTTGCCGTGGGACAGCTTTAAATTGCAAGCCCCACTCGGGGAATGTGTTAATTATTTTCTTTGCTCCACTATGCAAGCAAGACCAGCATTGAGTTCCGTCACTCATTACGCAATGTCGGGAGGAAAAGGGAACAGAGTTTTGACCTAATTTATCTCTGTCTACCCTGTTCTAGAGGAATAAGCATTGATTTGATTTTTAGTTGACTTGAATCCACTACAATGTTAATAAATATCACTTCACTTCTAAGAAGTGTAAATGTTAGTTGTAGTGATAAGAATCTAACATAATCCAATATCGGTCGCTTCAATTAAGAGATAATAATGATAAGATATTAGGCCAGTCATGGTGCAGGGGCACAAGCGTGCGACTGTAAACATGACATATTGTGGGTTCTATTCTCACTCAAGGGAAATGAAATATTTAATATTTACATTTCTTCGCTCTTCTAATGAGGCAAAATATGGCGTTTCTCCCGCCACTCAACGCGCAATGCCTCCAGAATTTGGTTGAATACAGTTAAATATTGAAATATTTTGCTTTATCTTTCCATTACAACTTATAATAATCATTTCATCATATTAAAACGTAAACGTCGAAATGCATCAGTTATTATGAGTATTATAATTTATATACGCATATACGAGGGTACTCAATGGAACCTAGGGTTAGGGCAGAAACTTCTTCAATCAATAAAGTCGTCCCAAGAAGCCTTGTTTAAAAGGATTCCGGCTGATAATCCTTCTATTTTGCAATAAAAAATATTATTTGCTGATGTGACACAAAAATCAAAATTCTAAACTATTGGACTTGTTTTATTTCCCTTTTAACTGTGTTTATGTATAATATTATTTCAATTTTAGGTTGTAGGAGAAGTGAATGAAACTGTAAAAACAGGCCTATGGATAGGCGACTGTTTCATATACACAAATTCGGTGAACAGAATAAATTATTACGTCGGTGGAGAGATTGTCACTATATCTCATTTGGATCACACTATGTATATATTGGGTTATGTCGCTAAGGAGAATAGGTAAGGAGACTTCAGTCACTTGTTTTCTCGTTTTATTTAAAGAAAGCGAAAAATTTTCTTTTTTTTAATACATGAATTTTTTTAAATGCATTTATAAGTTAAACCTTTACTGCATTTGGGCATCTAAAATATTAGACTAATAAAAATATATTGTAAATCTCATTCCAGATTATACTTAAACGATAAGGAACTAAATATAGTATCGTACTCCCTACTCCTGCCAGTGTTGGAATATCAAACTGCCGTAATGAGAGGTGACTTTGAGACGGCCGACCGAGTGCTGCCCACAGTGCCTCACGATCACAGGACTAGAGTGGCACATTTTCTCGAAAAACAGGTAAATATTCTCAGAATTGGAATGACATCAATTACAATTAACAGCTAATTGTGTTAATTACATTAAGATTTAATTGTGAATTGTAATTAAAAATTATCTCTGAATATTGTTTATTTATTAGTATTTTATAGATAATTTTAAGTAGTGTGTATAATTTTTTTTCATCTAATTTATAAATGGATATGAAGGTGCGACCTTTGGTTTTAATTGAAAGATCTTAGTTATTTAAGTTATATGTTGAATATTGTTGTTCTTCCAAGTTATGATGTTCCAAGATGCAAAATAAGTTTATTTTATAATGCAATTCTGATGATGGTCTATGTATGTCCAGTATGTAAATATATTTAAATATAATTTATTATATATGAAAGCCTTATTAATTTAAATAATAAGTAATACTTTACCAGTATCACTCAACAATCTTCTCTCAACTATTATTGTTCACTTCTTTTTTATTCTTGTATGTTTAAATTATTACATATTATTTATAAACATCATTTATATATACAAATATCTCTCTAACAGGGCTTCAAACAACAAGCTCTCGCGGTATCAACGGAACCAGAACATCAATTCGAGTTAGCTCTATCCCTTGGAGAACTTTCTAGAGCCAAGCAATTGGCTGAGGAGGCCGCCATAGCCGAGGGTGTCTCTAGGTCCTCATCAGCGAGGTGGTCGAGGCTAGGAGCAGCTGCCGCCACTGCGGCTGATACGGATTTAACGAAAATATGTTATTATAACGCAAGAGATTTTAGTGCCTTGTTGCTGTTCGCTGTTAGTACAGGTTCGTTTATTTGGTTATTTTTTTTTTTTTTATATTTAGTGTATTGTCATTTGCGTTTGGTTTAAGTTGATGATGTGTACAGCTCTGCAAAAAATTACAATTTAGTAGTAAATGATACAATGGATAATTATGATATTATATCAAAATAGTGCGCTAAAAGCTACTTACTTAAAAGAGTTTTTACAAGAAATAGCCTAACTCTAATTAATATAACTCTTTATCTTTTTTATTTCTTCACACCATTCCATATTTTATATTAAAATCCCATACAATTATATTAAAAGACTGTCCAATCTAACTATATCCCTTTCAGGTGATAAAGAGCTCCTACAAGAAGTAGCGAGAATGTCAGCGGAAGAAGAGGAAGATAATATAGCGTTTGCTGCCTACTTCACATTGAACGACTTGGATGGATGCTTGGATTTACTTATTAAACGTAACAAATTGCCTGAAGCTGCTTTCTTTGCTAGGTACATATATTATTACTTTAGAAAACAAAAAATATATATTGATACTTTGATTCCAATGATGTTGGTATATAGTAGTATATGTAACTATTACTATATTATATAATTTAATACTGACAACACTGACATTTTTGTGCTAACTATTATAAATGACGATTCAAAAGTGCTCCTAACTGGCCTATCAGAATAAAGAATCTGTTTTTGATTCCATTGAAGCTATTAAAATGCAGTTCAATTGATAAACTCACAGTGATTGTTTTAATGTTCAACTAATGAAATATATTTTATTTTTAAAAATATTTTCATTGCTCCAATATTCAAAGTGCAATGCTAGTTACCTAATATATATTTTTCGAAATCAAGATAACTATTGAAAATTAATAATTTTTCTACTTTCATTCTTTTAAAAGAGTACAAGAGTGCTTTCTACTTTTGTCTTAGTATATAAAAAAATATATTAAAAAAAATGTTATTATAAATATTTTTATATATCAATAATATTTGGTTTTCCACAGATCATACATTCCATCCAAAATGAGTGAAGTAGTAAAATTATGGCGGGAGTCAGTGGTGGTTACAAACAAAAAGTCTGGACAGTCCCTCGCCGACCCGACACAGTATGAGAATTTGTTCTCTGAGTTTAATGTAAGTTCAACTATAATTGTTTTTCTTAATTATAGCTTTATACAGTATCCAGCGCGTAGCAGTGTAGGCAGACACTTGGAAACCTACTGTTAAGACGAATTCTAGAGACATTGCGTATTAAGTGGCGGAACTCAACGCCGCGTTTTAATTCAACACAAGAGCGAAGAAATGAAAATATAAACTTAAATAAATCTTTGATTTCCAATAGTGGGGATCAAATCCACAACCTCTGCGACACAATTGTAGATCACTATCTTGTAGACACTCGGAGATATCAATTTGGCATAAATTGACCAAATTTTATTCTCTAGCTAAATGAATCAAACTATATATCCATATCTTTACAGGAATCTCTACAACTAGAGAAATTTCAACGCGACTTCGCCTACAACAACAATTCACTACTAGAGAACCTTCCAGAAGATTCCAAATTGTGCAATGTCAATCGAGATTTAGCACAGGAGAAAGTAGAAGCGGAAACCAGAGGCTCGTGGCAAATGGACATTCCTAGGTAATAACAAGAACTAGCGACCCGTTCGCGGCTTCGCCCGCTACATAATTTACTAATCTGCATTACTTCTGTTTTCTAATAATTATAATATAATTTTAAAAAAACTCAAAACACAATATCTAAATCAATATTTATATTGAAAAGTAAACTTTCAGCCAAATCAATAAATCAATTTTGTCAAACAACATTCTTTAAAAATTGTATAACATTTTTATTTATAAACCGATTGCAATAAAACAAATACTTTTATAATAATAACGTTAAGGCAAGCTTGCCAAAATACATTAGTGAAAACTGCAATTAAGTTGATGAAGCCGATTCTGAGATTAATATGAACAAACGCACATACAAACGTTTTAAAAACCATTTTTTTGCTTCTATTACATTATTAAAAGTTACCAATAACTTTTTTCTTATATATTTTCATCAATCCGTTACGATTTACGTTTAAATATGAAATAATACTTTCTTTTATAGTATAATAGGGTAGTGGGTTTTATGTTAAATGGCAGGGTTAAACGCCCTTTAAGTTTATTTTCTTAAATTTCGCGTATATTGTTTAGATATGTAGAATGTAACTTGTTATAAATCACTGTGTTCTTCACTTTTGTCTTGTGTCATTAGGTTTAACCCGTGGCTTCGCCTTCCTTTCCAAATGGGCATAATCATGTCAATCATTCTAAGTTTTCAAGTTAACTCAGACCGCAGACACAGTGAATTCTATCAAGTTAGTTAACGTGAAGTAATATATAGCCTATGGCTTTTCTTGATAAAGGGACTATACAAACCAAACCAAAGCTTATTACACAATTCAAGAATATTTACAGTATAGACTAGTATGGAACTGATGTCTATTGAATGTCATGCATCCTGCATGCAGTTGCCAGTTAATGTAATAAACAAATTATAGCATTGACATTGAAAAGAGCAACTGTTGAGTTTCTTACCGGTGGTAGCTTTTTTGTTTATATTTTCATTCAATGAATCAAAAGTGCTATAATAGTCTATTGGAATAAAGAATATTTTGAATTAAAATTCGGAAACCAATGGTTAAATTTTATTATTGTTATAAATAATAAATAAACACTTTTATTTTATTTGTACAATAGATAAGTTAATATATAGCTATTATAGAATAGCTATAAATAAAAAAAAAGAAAAAACTAGATAAAATGTTTCTAAAAAAAACAATATCTTTAATTACAGTACATCAGACAGAATACCAGACGTACAACCAGCAACAGTGGTGCTGGAGGGCAAACGTAAAAATTCCTTAGATATTATGGAGGAGATAGAACGCGAGATAGACGATATGGTACTGGAGGATAACTGTAATGACCTGGTTAGTTTCACAATATTTGGTTATTACCATTAAAATGCACTTAAGCTAACTATAATTGAGTATTTAGTAGTATATAATGTAACGCGACGGTTCTGGGGAATGAGTTATTATTTATTAAATTTTTCATTTTCTTCGCTCTTGTATCAATGCAAAAGCGTGGTGTTGAGTTTTGTCCCTTAACACATAATGCCTTGAAAATTCGGCGGAATATAGGGAATGAAGTGTTATAATACTAGGTTCCCTCTGCTTACCCTGCTATATGCGGACATAGCGTGATACCGAGATAAATAACAATACTAAGTTGGATGGAGGCGTCGACTAAAACTGTAAATATAGTACAGTAAAAAATTGACACCCTAAAAACGTTTCACGTTTTTATTAGTATAATACTTTTGTTGTTTTATCTGATCATTATGTATATTTTTATTTGCTTATTCTGAATTATTGTTATTTCTCTTTCATAATTTTCACTTCAGTTCCTCTTTGTTTTTCTTGTTATTTAAATTAAGCTCAACAATTTGACATAATTATTTAAAGGTTATAATATAGAAAAAATATAGAAAATTCTAAAATATTTTTTAGACTAGTTTACAATATATTATTAATTTATTTTTGTTTCCAGGATTTGTCGGACGATGCAGATCTAATCGATTAATGCTTAGTGGCTAAGTGTAATTTAATTATTTTTTATTTTATAATATTATTATGATTATATTGTGTGTATTTCCTAAAGTGCTTATATGTTTTAGTATAGTATACTTATTATTTCGATATTCCACGTTTATTTAATTCACCATTCTATTCACGTCCTAATTGTCTATTTTATGGAGAAACGATGACATTGTGCGGCTATTTTGTATTTTTTATTATTAATATATAATTATAGAATACATTTTTTAATATGGTTAATATATTTTGAAATATGACTTGTAGCTGTCGTTGAATGTCTGTTTCAGCTAAATTTGTATTGTGAGATTAGAATTTCAATGGAATTGCGTAAAAATATCTCGAAAATCGGTTGATAGTAAATTTTTATTAAAACTTAAACACTGACATTGAATAACATTTATATACTTTAGAAAGACTTATGTTAAAATTATTATTTGATGCTTTAAACGTGGCTTTGATAAATAAAAATTATAAATATATTATGATTTTTAAAATCATAATTAAATTATAAATATATTTTGTATTATTAATGACATTAAAATGTATTTATAATATTTTCATTATAGAAAAAGTAACAAAATATATTCTACAAATATTTCATTGTTTTATCTCCACTTTATCATTAAAAAATACATAAATATTAACTATAGCATTTTCTTCTTGTTGCACACATAGTTAATTTCTTTAAATGTACAATAAATACTCCTCTGAATAATAATAACTATTAAAACTTTTATATTTATTTTATCAAAGTTGTAAAACGCCCCCTTCGACTGCCATTTTGTTTTCTCCTTCGTATTTTATTAATAATCTGTGACTTTAATAAAATATTATTTTGCTATCAGATCACGTCTTCCGATAATTTTTGTTGAATTTTTAATATAACAATATTAATTTATTATTAAATAATTTAATGATGACATGTTCTCTTTTATTTTAAATTGTTGGAAAATTCACAAAATAATAGCTTAAGGTTTATGAGGGGAATGGGGTGTCTTAACGCTAGGTTCCCTCTGCCTACCCTGCTGCGTGCGGGATACAGCGTGAAGCTGATTTTGAGGTTTATTTTTTGATAGTATGTAAATTGAAATGCTATTATTCACGAAAAAGCTTTAATTGGTCTAATCACGACGAAAATGATCATTCAATAAACTTTTGACACTTTATAGCAATAAATAAAAAGGTAAATTAATATAAAATATAGAGAAACTAACATGTATTTAAATAATTTATTAATATTTACATGTTAATTGTCAAATTAGTATTTAGTAAGAATAAAATTATTTGTATGGATATATCGTATATATTTTGGTTATAAGAATACATTTTTTTGAGCCCATAATTTCGAACGTTTTATTTTTATTGGTGGTTATGATTTTAAAAATATTTTTTTTAACTTGGCTTTATTAAATTTACCCGTAACTAAAGGATTCGAAACAAGAGAACACAATACCAATTACTTTATAAGTAGAAGTAATTTAAATTTACGCAGCGAATAATATATAAAAATATAAATATAAAAATAATTTAAATTCTGATACTTATTAATATAATTCTTATTCTTATAATTCTTATACTTAGTGTGTAGGGAAGGGTAGGGTCATTATTTATTTAATATATATCATACATATTACAATTCCAGCTAAATATTATAATTCATTTATTTATTATTTATATAATGATTAAGATATACAAATATACAGTTATTATATTACATTACAAGATACAAAAACAAGCTAATGATGGTTATATGTCTATTGTAAATTATATTTTAAAAAGAGCAACTATTGAGTTTTTTGCTGGCTCTTCTCAACAGAACTGCCTTCCATCTGGTGGTAGCTTCCCATACGACCGACACTACTGACACTATTTGTAAAAGCGAATAATTACAAAATAATATTTAATAACCTGCTTATTATGAATTATATGAAAAAGTTTCTTATTGTGTTTCTAAGGTAATTTTACTTTTTTTCTATATTTATTTGGTAATAAATTTTAATACTGTGAAAAGGAACAAATGTATCATCATCTTTCATACATTTTGCCTTATATTGTGTAATTTAAGGAAAAATTATATAATATATATATATAAATTAATTATATAATTATATGTATATTAATAATCTCCATTATCCTTTTAATTGAATAATGCCGGTAATTAAATAAAGAAATTAAAATTCTTTGTATTGTGTATTAATTTAGGTACATATAGGTAATGCCATTTACCATTTATTTATTATAACTACTCTATAAAAGCCTTATACAATTAAAATAAAAGAGATTTTGTCAAAAATGAAAAACTGTTTTTTTCAAAGAAAATAATTAATAAAATTATCGTTGTAAAATTAAACGACGCAGACGACAGACACAAACCTATCAACGCAATAACGTCTCATTCACGAAATCGTGTCGAATAGAACAATCTCTTGTTCTATTCGACACGATTTCGTGTCGTATTAATGGATGTCTCCTAATGCGCATTGTAAAGCGTTTGAGAATAGGAGCTTGGATTTATTTGATGATGATTTATTTGAATCATTGTATAAAATTTTCGAGTGCCGCACAAGTATTCTTATCTTAGTAAATGACAGTTAGGTAGAGTAGTATATTCAAATTGTTTTATATAAGACAGTCACAGTCAGTGCAAAAGGTCTATGACAAGTTTATAAACAAAAACATTTTTGTTGCCCACATATTGTGGTGAGAAATTTAAGTTTTTTTTATTAAATAAACTTTTATGTAAAACGGCCTAAATAAACGACGGGCGAAACGATAGATTTTATATAATAAAAGATTAAATCGATATATCGTAGTAAATCTTTGAAATTTTTTCACCTGCATAGACCAATTTTTCACTGACTAGTCGAATGTGCAAAATAGCGTTTGTATACAAAACTCGTTATAGGGTGTGTTCTCGCAGTTTATTTTTTTTTATAAAAAAATAATAATAATTCAAAATATTTTCTATTTTACATCAAGACTCAACAAATTACAGCCTTTTTGTCATCTATGATATTTTATACTTAATAAATATTTTCATAAATTATTATACGAGTCTATACTCGTACTAAGATATTGCCCTCACTAAGCGAATGATACTGTTACATTTTCATATAATAGATATATTTTTAGTATTACCACGTTTTCTTGCATGAAAATTGCAGTAGTGTGTAATTGTATCTGCTTAGTTTGTTCGAGCGATCGATTGCGTAAGTGTTTCATGTTAATCATTAGTGCACTCAGATTAATGACCCTCAGATTGAATTAGCGCTTAACTAACATTAAATCATTATATTTCTACGAATTTTTAATATTTAAATATAAATTAAACGCTAATTTGTGTTTTTGAATGCGACTGCTAGTAAGCTAGTAGTGCTATTAAACTTAAATGCCTTGCAAAAACCCATCACATTATATAATTATATTTCTTAACTTTTATGGTCGTATCTAGTACAAATATGTTCGTTTTCTTTAATAATAATAGTATGTAGGTTGATATCAGTAAAATTAGCTCATAACTAATCATTAATTCAATTAAAATGATATACAGGGTGGAATTGACAGCGCCACTTTAAATGAAACTACAGTTTTAACTACTCTATAAAAGCTTAATATAATTCGGAAAAAAAATAATTCTCAAAAATGAAAAAGTTTTTTTTTCAAACAAAATAAATAATAAAATTATCGTTTTAAAATAAAACGCCATTTGTAAAGTATAACATAGGCACGCACACACTTACCTGTCAAAGCGGCAACGTCGTATACGTATGTGTGCGTGACACGAAATACAGGTATGGATAAAAATCGTGAAATGAAAAAAAAATCCTACGTCCAAACCGTTGAGGTACCTTGATTATTTTTTTTAATTCTGGGTTTGAAATATTTTACCCTATATACAGTTTCAGTAAAAGAAGCCCAGCCTCTTCCACCCTGTATACATATAAATAAATCAAAATTGTTTATTATAGCTAGAAGTATACATATATAGTTATACATAATTACAACTCGAGAACACATTTCCTTGATTTCTCGCGTATCGTTGAGAATTAAAATGAAATTTTCTGTGAAAATAACATTTGTAATCCATTAATATATAAGGCTATCCGCACATTGGACGTGTCATATGTAACAGTAGCTAACCTAACCTAACCTTTCTTCGTATTACTTCGTACGCACGTCTTCGTAAGCTTTCAGACGTTTTCGTGTGGACAAAATTAATTAGCACTTAAAGCAAATTAAACGTTAATCTATGTCTCCTAATGTAGTTAAAATAGATTTATAGATATATCTTAAGTAGGTATCTACAAAAAAACTACTTTATTCTATAAGTACCGTTACAAGAATACACGTCTAACTTGCGGATATCCTAATGGTGTGTTAAATAATCTTAAACGCTCAGGTGGGAACTCAATGCGCTACCGTTTTAATAGCTAATGCTAGTTACGTCTGTTGCGAGTCTATGGTATGCTATTCATATGTAAGTAGAATGGAAATGCAGAATTATTGTAATTATCTATATAATAAACAGATTAAAAATTGAATGGTTTGTTTTTGTAGATACCCAAGTTTTTTTATTGATAACTTCTATTTTGCAGTTCAGTTGGCGCTTTATGAGATGAATATCCCTTTTCTCCCTTCCTTTTCCTTTTAGTAATGAATCGTGATACGATACGCTGTTAAAGAAAAAAATAATTTTAATCTAATTTTGGGTCTAATCTAATCTGTTGGTTTCATTTTCAGTAGTTTTTTTAGCTTTAGGCTACCAACATTTCGTTCTTTGTTTTCCTCCTGAATTTATGGGTGATGGAATTCAACGCGGTACTTAGTTTTGATAGAGGAGTTATGTAGTACTAATTCAGTGCTTCAAGTAAGCATCATCAAACCCACAACCATTACGCTTACATTTGAGCTGAATCACAATAGCTTCAATATCTTATTTTACTAAAATATACATTTATCTTCCATATTATATATAGATGGTGTTAGAGATGGTAGCGAGCTCAAATATCTGTCACGGGGATTTTATTTTATATGTATGTATTGTGTATGTGGGCCATGTCCAATTGTCGAGTTTGTGTTTTTCGAAAGAAAATATTTAAAGTGGAAATCGAACTCACAATCATGTGTTAATGTTGCCATTGCTTTAAGGTATTAAAATTGGTACATTTTATTTACTATAGTAGATTAAAAGTACTTTTTGTTTCTTTTCTTTTTTGTCCCGCAACTTCAACACGCCGACTCAGAACTTAGAACTGCGTTGCCTCATTCTCAGACGGAGGAATCGAACCCACACATTTAATATTTTTATTTCTTCGCTCTGGTGTCAATCTGGTGGCAATGCCTTCAGAATTGGGCGGTAAATGGGGAGCGGAGTGTCTTATAACTAGCCTTCCTCATCCTATCTTGCTACATGCAGGATACAGCATGAAGCTGAAAAAAAAGTCCAGTAATCAAAATGGTCATCTTGGTGCCGCAGAACAGCCTCTGAGTGCTAACACGATAGCCGGGGATTCCGTTGGGGGAACCAATTGTTTTCGTTTTCCCACTATAACTGGAACTCTTTGTGGTTCCATCTCTCATACGTGTAGCATCTTGAATTCCAGCGAAAATCGAAGAATGGAGTGTTCTTTTACATTGGCTTCACTATGCCTAACCTTTTACCTTTCTACATGCGAGTTAAAAATGTGACAAATCACTTCGTTCACTACTCAATTAAGTATTAATTTATATTTAATTGTGACAAATGTTACAAAAATTACATTGTAGTTAATATTAATTATTAAGTGCACTTAAATAATCAGTTAGTGTTAATGATATTAATCAATTAGCACACTAATGTATGAATAAATATTTTGTATATTATATAAATCCAGGCCAGTGGCCGTGGCGCAGAGGCACTAAGTATGACTGTAAGCGCGACTGATCGTGGGTTCGACCCCCACTCGAGGTTATGAAATATTTATTTAAATTTATATTTCCATTTTTTCGCTCTGGTGTCGAGGCAAAGCGCGTCGTTGAGTCCTGCAACTGAGCACGCAATGCCTCCAGAATTCGGTGGGGAACGGAGTGTCTTAATACTAGGTTCCCTCTGCCAATCCTGCTGGTGCGACATACAGCGTGAAGCGGATTTAATTTCTTTTATATAAATATGCATTATAATGTCGTAGTAGTCAACAGTAAGGGTATATAGCTTTGAGTTGAGTTCCCAAAAGGAAATTAATTCTAAATATTCAGGTCTACAGTCCCATACATCGCGTTGGTCTTATTTTGTATGAAATTCGCTGCACAATCAAAACCTATAGGATACCTACTACTTTGTAATAAACTATTACAAACTTATGCATTCGGAACTTAACTTATTACATACTTTGAGAAACTCTACTATAATATTGAGAAATATGTTATAGATACAACGTTAGTGTATCATATTTCTGCAAATATGTAACTTAAGGTGGCTGTGCGAGCTGTTCCATTTAAAATATTTCAATAATATTATAAAGGGTTTATAACGATACCTAACTACTATCCTATTATATGTATCTATGATCGCGAGTACGAAAATTAGCATGACTTAAGTATAATCAAATTTCAAGTGCGCCTCAAAAGCATGGCACCGGCACCGGTGAGTCCGGTGAGTGAATCTGAGCAATATTGCATTCGGCTCCCAGCGCGCTCGCAAAGCGCTTGTCATATACTGATCTGCATTTTCCTCATATCGAGGTAAATAAAAACTATATTTTTTATATCTATATTGTAAATATAACGCGAATTCTGTTGTTATTTTTAATCTTTAACAATCTTTTCAAAGTGATTTATATCTGTTTTCGTTAGATATCGTTTAATTTCAAAGTAATATTCGCGCTATTTTTTATTTTTGGAATGTTTGTGAAGTGCGTTTAAGTTGGAAACAGTTTATATTCTTTTATGTATAATGTGTGTCCTTTTTGGTGTTTCAAAGTTAGTACATAACGTTAATTTATTTTGATTTTAAATTTTATTATACATACATACAAATTAATTCTAAATATTATATGTCATTTAAACAGGAAAATCTTGATTGATAAAAATTGTTCATTGATTGCTTATTGAATGCACGGGACTTGAGTCAATGACCGTATGTCCGTGAGTTAGTAAGTGCATCTACTTAGTGTTAAGACACTCCATTCCCTACTTTCCGCCGAATTCTGGAGGCCTTGTGTCTTGATTGGCGGAACTCAACGCCACGCTGGTGTCGAGCCAGAGCAAAGAAATGAAAATATAAATTTAAATAAATATTTCATAGTAAACATTATCTGACTAAATATTATAATTATTAATATTTTAAAATATTAAGTATCTTTTATATTAGGGGTAATATAATATAATATACTTCGTACAAAGCAATTATTATGCAAAATAAATTTTAAAAAAATATATAAACAATACAAGACAATGCGAATTTATGCTAGAGAATGCGAAATTTGCAAAAAGCGAAAAGTTTATTCAAAAGTGTCATAGCTTTCGAATTGGAGTTTTTCACTAAACTCTAATCTGTTAAGTGACAAACATTCATACAATTCTAAAGTATATTATAATATATAAATGGACATGTTCCCACTGCCTGAGGTAAACACAGCCGTAACCGCTGTGCGTAGAGACGACAAATTTGGACAGATTTTTTTTGTAATGTACTAAGAAGGGATTTTGAAAAATTTTAACCCTAAAGAGATGAAAAAGAGGTTAAACTTGTATGGGAAAATTATTAAATCGTCACCGATTTTTATAAAATTTGAAATACAGACTTATAAAAATATTCAATTGAACACGTGTTTCACGGTTTTTTAGAATTCTCGCCCTAAATTGAAAATCATTTCATTAATATTTTTAATAAATATTCATATAGGTCAAGCGGGCGAAGCCCAGATCGGCTAGTATAAGAATAAAATGACAGCATGTTTTGATTTATTAATGTAGTTCCATTGACTCATACAATTATTGTTTAGTAATAATTGTATTATTATTTTTTATTATTTAACATAATGGTGGTAATAGCTAAGCTAAATTATTAAGAATTAATAAAATGTTTTAGCAAAAGGTATTTTCAGTATAGCGGACAATTTTAATCTATACATATATACTCTGTCTATGATTTCAAGTGTTTTATGTGCATTCAGTTATTAAAACGGTATGAAAACACAAACAAGCAATTTAATTACAATTTTATTATATTTTTGTCTATCTATCTGTTTGTTCTGGCTAATCTCTGAAAAATTTAAATCAATCTTTATAGAATTTTCGGAGACGGAATTCCTGGAAGACAGATTTTCGTTGGAAAGACCGCGTTTGTTGTGCGCACGTTCCTAGATAAATATGAAATAATGTTTTGTTTATATTAGGTATATATGAAAATTTTACGAGGAAAATAAAACTAAATCTTAAAAGATTATAATAGCGGGTTATTAGGTGTATAACGGTATAGAAATCAACCAATTTTCCCTAAATACACTTAAATAATCTACACTCTACTTATAAATAAAACTGAAGTATCGAACTGTAATTTCAAAATAACCGTGTTTTGTTAAGTGCATATAGTTATCTACCTGACACTAAAAAGTAACTTCTATCTGTCTGTCTGTCTTTTTGTGTCCCCTAATCTAATAATCTGTGGAACAGCTGAACTGATTTGATAAAAGTCGGTTCATATATTTTTCATCCCAAATTCCGGGAAATTCCCGTTGTGTAGGGATTATCACGGGGAAAACAGTGTTTGTCGTGCGCGCGTATCTAGATATCAACCAAGGAAACTTCAGATAATCAGTTTTATTATCTTAGATCTGTGCATATTTTACGTTAGAAATACACCAGAAATGAACAGAAATGCATTGATTTTGCTTCCGCTTTTTCTGATGAAGTATAAAGCTTACCTTAGGAGACCTTAATGCGGTTCACTAGA
This sequence comes from Heliconius numata, assembly GCA_016802625.1. Classification (NCBI taxonomy): domain Eukaryota; kingdom Metazoa; phylum Arthropoda; class Insecta; order Lepidoptera; family Nymphalidae; genus Heliconius; species Heliconius numata. The sequence goes on along the minus strand of JAEBDU010000041.1, from coordinate 803,519 downwards.
TTTATTAGTTATTTTATTTGTGTGGTTGTTTTTTAGAGTTTTTATTTATGTACTTAATTTAAAAAAGTTAAGTACTATTAAATTAATAATAAACAACATTGTAATCGTTATTTCTAGTAAATTGAACCCACAACTACTGTTCAACCTCATATCATTCCACGGTATATAGAATTATGGGGTAAAATCCTGATCGTCTATTACGTTAGGCTGTAATTGCATTAAAGACTGGATACTCGGTTACTTAAACTAGGTTAGTAGTGCCTTTTAAGTTTTTTTGAAAACATTTCAGCAGTATTTATGAAAAGAACTGACGTTGACATTCCCTTAGGTTAGTGTAGTGTAGCTTTAGGAATAAGAAAAAAGTTTTAAATCCTGAATTTGTAGGCTCTCCTATCTCTTGTGAACCAAGTCCAAGAGTTATACCTACTTTACACGTAATGAAAGTCGGAACCGGAGTGTCTTAACACTGGATCCCCTCGTAGCTTTTGCGAGAAAAAGTGAAAAAAATATTTACAAGCGAAATGTAGAGCATCCCGTGTAACTTTTGTACCGTTTCTCTTTCTCCTCGTATATGAAGGCAAAACAATTCTTACACTCACTCCCACATTATAGACAGTAAGGTCACTAATACATTTGTACGCAGGTTCTTAACTAGTTGAAGGTGAACCACTTATACCACCACGTAGAATAAAAAATGCTTATATTATTATTTTATATTTGACGGTAAATAAATATATTTTTGGATTTAATATTAAAATAAGTAAATAATGTTACTTTTAAATAATTACTGTAATATATAAAATTTTTAAAAAATAACAGTACCTATTAATAAATTAATGTAAAACAAAAAGAAAAACCGACTTCTCACAACGAACTAAAAAGTGAAAAATAATTTTATAAAAGATAAGTATCCATTGGAGCTAAAAGCAAGCAAGTAAAGTACAACATTTATGGAAAATAACGAACTACTATATAAATTCCATTTAACCTACTAGAAACTAGTTTTCATTTCCTTATTATAATTTATATCTAGTTAATATGATGAAATCTAGTTATAACTAGAAGAAACGTGTTCTAACAAGAAATTAATATTTTCAACATTTTTAAAGATAAGAAATATATCTTCTTTTTAGTAAACGTATAAAAATTCGCTACTTTCAGTAGCGGAATTTGAACCCGCCGCTCTAGGAGACCATCCAAGCACAAGTAATAATTATTTGAAATCCATACCTATATTATAAATTCGAAAGTAACTCTGTCCGTCTGTCTTTTACGCAATCAGGGCCAAACCGCTAATTCAATTGTGATAAAATACTCATATAGAGATACTTGAGGGTCTCGGGATGAACATAGGATACTTTTTTTCTTATATTTGTAATATTTTCGATATATATCAATATATTAAAATACTTATTAATTTGACATGCATTTTATTCCGCCATGTTAATACAACCGTCGCTATGACCTACTACGACCGTTGCTAAGCAACGATTTGCAAAGTTTGTTGTTAGAAAACGTCACCCAAAATGAACTTGCTTAACGCATCTCTCTATTGAAAACTGAAAATAATTTCATAAATATATTTAATAAATATTCATATAGTCCAAGCGGGCGTAGCCGCGTTCAGGTCCACTAGTATTATAATATAACACAAGTTACCAATTATTACTATAGGTTCATAAATATATTTTTGGACATGGGCCGTTAAGCCGTTAAGAAACCCCGGAATGTTAAGAGAGTTATCAATGTAAACCAGCTAATAATATACAGGATGGAAGGGTTCTTTTACGGGAACAGCATATAGGGAAAAATATTTCAAACCTATACCTATACCTAAAAACATTATCAAGATACGATTTTTACAACGTTTTATATTGTACTATGAGAAACACTTACTACTGCGAAAATAATACTTAAGGTTAAACAACTTTGAACTTTGATGCCAATACCTGCGACTCGGCGGTGTCCCTACCAGGTTTATGCTGCGTGCGTGCTTCTTGACAAATGGCGTTTTATATTACAATGATAGTTTTATTAATTATGTTGTTTGAATTCTCTTTTTCATGTTTAGCAAAATCTCTTTGGTTTTAATTGTATTACGCTTTTATAGAGTAGTCAAAACTGTAGTATTATTTGAAGTGATGATGACAAAAACACTCTGTAAGCAGCTAATAATATAATAATTAATTTAAGCAAACTCTCAGGCGAGATAAAAACTCAAACTTCAAACTATGAATATACGAGTAAGTTTATATTATCAGAAAAATTTTACAAATTTGAAAATTGATTTGTATTCTCTACCAGATACTTATATGAAAAAACATACAGTCGAATTGATAATCACCTTTTCTTATAAGAAGTCGGTTAATAAAATAAAGCTCAATTTTCTATTTAGTAAGCTTACACTCTTAAATCTGTTTTATGATTCATATGATATTGCATTACAAAACTAAAATGTCAGTATCTAAAGTAAGTGGATATTGAAAGTAGATTCTTTACATGTATTCTATAATTGTGTATATTTATCTTTTTTATTACTGGTCAATTTCCTTCGTGTGTTTTCCATACAACGTGACATTGGCGAAATGAATTGTGCTCAACTGGCACGCTCGAAACGCCATATATCAAGAATTCAATTCAATTCAAAGTAGATTCTGATGAACTCTCATAGAAGTGCGTACAAGCATCTACCGTTCTTGTCAAATATATAACAACATTGATAAAAGATTTTCCTGACAAGATCCACAAAGAAATATACCACGTTTTTCATGGCATTGACAATAATAACGTAAATAAGTTAATTTTTAGACGGGGGAACCTAATGTTTCTTGCGGGAATAAAATTTATTTATATTTTCATTTTCCCGCTCAGGTAACAAAGCAAAGCGCGGCGTTGATTTGCGCCGCTCAACAATTCTCGAAAATTCGGCGGATAGTGGGGAACGGAAGTGTCTTAATGGGAACAGAGTGTCTTAACACTAGGTTCCCAGGTTCCATCTGCCCTTCCATCACCCTGCTATGTGCGAATTACAGTGTAAAGTTAAAAATAATATTAATATTTTGTTGCCAGGTGCTTAGTAATATAATATTAAAAATAATTAGTAATTAAAAAAAGTCACGTACTATGTAGATATGACATATGGGCAGTGGGCAAACAATGACATCGTTAGTTTTTAACTATTTAAAAACTATGTTGGCAGAATGTAAATTTCTTATAATATAATATATTTAAGTTTTAAGTTTACTGGACCACGTATTAGGGGTCTAGTAGCTTCTAGTATTAGCTATGTATATAAAAATTTTTTTGTTCTTCAGTCTCACGCTGTATACGTAGATAGCAGGGTAGGCAGAGGGAATTTGGGAATCTAATGTTAAGACTCTCCATTCTTAAAGACACTTCCGTTCCGCTCTTAGATTAATATAATAAATAAATTATTAATTAAAAAACAGTATTGTTTCTAACTAAGAACTACCACTTCGATTATTATTAGAGTCTAAATTATGTTTTTATGAAACATCTTCTGCATTTATCATTATTGAAAAAAGGGATTTTCTTTCTGTTTACAATTGTTTAATCAATATAAAAATGTATATAAGAGACTACCTAGTATTGAGGCCCCCGCAGGTGTCGCGGTCCCCTTCTCTATATGTTGTTTAGCAGTGAAACTTTTTCAAAACGGAACCTTAATATGACAATATTAAAATTTTCCAAATTATCTGATAGAAAGAGCATTCCCGTGTTTTACAAAGCAGTTTAAAACTGCACTAGTGAAAACTTTTTAACGTTGCATTTCAATCAATAAATAAAGATATTTTTATGTTTGTATACAAAATTGCTTACAATGACACAAATTGGTTTCACAAACAAAGAAATTGTTTATTTTATTGATGTCATTCAAAACAAATGATGCATGGAAGGAATTTTTCATAATAATTTTATCTTAAATAATTTGCTGTCTTTTTAGGGCCTAGGCGTGAGGTGTATTGGACCTCACAATCCTCAAACCGACCATTGACATTAAGAAGACCTGTGAAACTGAACGTAAGTAAAGTAGACTTATAGTAGTCTAGAATAGTATAGATATAATATCTAGGACGTATAATATACTAAAAAGTGCTTAGTTATAATTTTATCATATATAGGTAGTCGTGGCGCAGCGGCACAAAGGTGTGACTGTAACGCGACGGTTGTGGGTTCGATCCCCACACGATACGAGTGACGAGGCAAAGCGCGGCTGTGAGTTCTGCCACTTAACACGCAATGCCTCCAGAATTCGGCAGAAAGTGGGGAACGAAGTGTGTTAACACCAGCTTTCCTCTGCCTACCCTGCTATGTGCGGGATACAGCGTGAAGCTGATTTAATGTAATTTTAATTATCTTTACACTTTTGGTGTGATAAGGTATTAAGAACTATTAATAAATGAATTTGTTATTTACTTTTCATACCTTTACCTATGAAGGGGGAAAAACCGTACTGTGTAAGGTCACACTCCGGCGAGTTCTGTGACAATGACGCCACGTGTATTTCTTTTAAAAATATAATATTTATATAGGACAATTGAACTATTTGTATATTATTATGGGGAACGGAGTGTCTTAATACTGAGTTCCCTCTGCATAGCTTGCTATGTGCGGGATACACCGTGAAGCTGGAAAAAAAAAATTGCATAGTTTCCGCCGATTTCTTGAGATATTGTGTGTTGAATGGTGGATCTAAGCGCCGCGCTTTTAAATCTTGACAAGAGCGAGTAAATAAAATATTTAATATTTAATTCCTCTGAGTGGGAATTGAACCCACAACCGTCGCGTCTATCCGTCGAGGCCTTTTTTTATTTTTAAATCACGCTACATAATATTTACATAGAAATCGTATTTTAAAATTGCATTTGCATATTTTATCACAAATAATAAAAAGGTTTGAGATTACGAAGAAATACTCAATAACAAAACGTAAATTATGGTGAATTAATTCATCTTTCAAAGAAATAAAGTTATAATAAGTTTTCGTTTACGTTATTAGAACTAAACCATGTCGTGAGAGCTAAATCATAATTTATTATTTAAAATGTTATTATATAGGTGCCTTACTGGCGGCATTTATAAGCACGATGGCTGTGGGTTCTAGTTCCAATCATAAAAATGAGTTAGAATCCTCTTTAAGGATAATTCTCGTCTCGAATCCCTCTGCTTATCCTGCCACATACGAGATATAGCACGTATTTACAAAAAAAGTAATATATACAGTATCGAAAACCGCAATTAATAAGTATTTAGAATTAATACCCACTGTAATCGCGTGTAGGATAGATATAAAACATAAGTACTTGTAACTAACGACCGCAAACATCTTGATAGATTGACAACATGTATGTAGAGACTGCCACCTGAGTGTTAATAACTAGTAGTGAATGAATGACAAGGCAAATAAAAACTAAGGAAAATATTTAAGAGCATTCAAATGGATGTGGGTTCGATTTCCGCGAACGTTATTTCAACTGGTTTTTTTTATGACAAGACACTCCCTTCCCCTCATTCGGGCCAATTTTTGAGACATTGAATTGAAATGTAATCATTCCCCATATTGGAGAAATGCATCTATCTCTTTGCCTTACTACGCCACGGCGCCCCCTTATCACACGTTTATATGTATAGATAATACAAATTATTATTTTACTACGTTGTTAAAACAAAAGTGCTGTGTTGAGTACCACCATATTGAGTACTAGTGTCACTAAAATATTTTTCTCTAGCTCGAAGTGGAATATTTTTCAATAGAGTGTCTCAACACTACATCGTCTCTGCTTATCTGTAAAAGTCAAGATAAGGAAAACAAAATAAAAAAATTTTTTTTTTCTATTCTTAGTGCACTTATAAACAGGATACTGTTGCAATTTGCGAAGGAAGTGATTGATTTGTTGACACGGCTGAGTGGTGAACCTTGACATTGACCTTGTGTTATAACAAACTGTAAAATATTGTATTAAAATGATACTTACTTACTGTTGAATTACTAAGTTTTTATTTAAAAATACTGAGATTGAATGAAGATTGTGTTTTAGTAATTATACGAAAATCAGAAAAAACCGTGCGATAACGAATTCTGTTTGTACGAAAATATATTATACCATTTTTTTTATTATTATCTCCTTTAATTAGATATTTTATTGATAATTTTTCGATTTTTCATATATTTTATATTATAATATGAACCGATCAACTGCGAGCCGTATTCTACCTCCGAGAGATTCATATCAATTTCATTGTAGGTCAACGGGAAGTATAACTTATATAAGTTCACAAACTTAAATTAGCGATTGTATGTATTAATTTTGTATGAAATAAATGACAATAATAAGTTTATTAAGGTTTTTTTGCTGTGGGTATATATTTATAATATACGAATTTTCCCAATTTTGCAATTCGAGGTCGACAAGAAGTTCGATACGAGGTCGAAAAATTAAGCATAAACACTTTTGATTGCTTTGGCTTAGAAGTATATTTTTTTCCAAAGCACCAGGTCCAGGTCTCTCTTGGAGGTGTCTCCATGCGATCTTGAGAAAAAATGTCTTGACAGACAGACAGACCGGCCGACCGATCAAAATGTAGTCCTCCAAGGATTTATTTTTTTAAAGTATGGATCATTAAAAAACTAATTAATGCCAAATAATTATTATAAGTGATGACTCTTTGCGTTATTTGCATTGAGACCTCAAATCACAATGTCATTATGATAATATTGCGTGTTGACTGACAGCGGTGGAGCCCCGTGTAGATGAATATCTTTGAAAGTTTTAATAAAAATGTTTATTAATTTTTTTAATACTATTCCAAAAAGTATATACTTACTTTGTTATAATAAAAATGAAATAACGTACTTATTTTAATTAGGACTTTTAAAGGACTTTTTCTAAAAAAGGCCTGCCAAGGCCATGTTGTATTACTTTGCATATTTTTTTGCAATGTTCAGCTTTAAACAAAAATAACTTTAACTAACAAATCCAATAAAAACATAAAAACAAGAATATGGCATAAATTAGAAAAGAAAATTTTCCATTGATATTTGATAATATATTTCAATTTTAAATTAAAGGATCGGATGTAAAACCGATTTTTTTCTAATCGCCAGAGCCAGTATTAGAAATCCTATAATCCTATCTACCCTGCTCTACCCTCTGCCTACCCTGCTATGTGAGACACAGCGTGAAGCTGATTATTAATCAAATGACAGGAGTAAATATTATTTGCTAAATATTTTTTATAATATTTCCCAGCAATTTTAAAGTAATAAAATTAATTTCCAATTTTATTAGTTTAAAATTACTAATTAATTAATTTTAATTATTAAATGTGCGATCATACATACATGTACTTACATGTGTGTTTACCACATACATAGTATCTCTCGTATTAGCATATCAGCTAAAGAGTTGACAGGGTAAGATTTCTTCTTTTATTTTTGAAGGACTTTTACTTTTTTATAATATGTTACTAGCGACCTAAACGCGGATTCGCCCGCTTTAAGTTATTTTTATATTATAGCCAAATTATGCAAAATGTTTACATAAATTGTAACACATAGTTATGCCAATTATCTGACGTGTAAGTTTACTGCAAAGTTTTATCTAAATTCGTTCAGCTTAAGTTTTTGTGTGAAAGTCCGACAAACATCCATTTTCACAAATTTTCTCATTTATAATTTTGTTTCCGCTTCATATAGCAGGGTAGGCAGAGGGAACCTAGGAGTTGTTACTTGTTAGGTAGAGTTCCCTTCGAACCAATAATTCCCATCCCATTCCATAAGATTGTTCGTCCCAAACACAATCTTCAAATATATGTGTAATATTAATATAGATACGAAATTTTAGTATAATTTTAAATACCTTACTACGTAAAATGTTTTTAGATTAACATATTCATTTTCCTCATAGTCGGTGGCGACTTAAACTTGATTTTTTGATGTAATTTACTGATATTTTTACCTTTAAGCGCTCATTGTTATGTTAACAACGTAAGTCTCTATAGTTATTTCGTAAATATCCTTATGAATTGTGTGTCATTATTGTTTTTTAATTTTTCAAAAGTTATTTTATTTTATTTACTACTTTAATTTAATTCAGATACGTGCTCCTTTTTTCAACTTCGTCTAAATTATTAGTTACACTTACATATATATTTTTATTAATAAGTATAAACTAGAAAATGTAATGCCTCCAGGATATGGCGGTAAGTGGGGAACAGAAGCGTTATGCAACGTAGGAACGGAGTGTCTTAACACTAGGTTCCCAGGTTACCTCTGTATATCCTGCTATGTGCGGGATACAGCGTAAAGCTAAAAAAGATGTATTTTATTTTTTTCTGACAGTTATATTTAACATGGTTAACAACCTTGTGTAATTTTAGGTAAGTAGGTACTATAATTGTGTAATTTGTTATAGGTAGGTATATCTAATAATAACGTAATCACAAAAATAGCAGTTTTTGGTTTATATTTTTTTAGAGCATCCTCTTTTTTAGAAAGAGGTACATTTATTTGTACTAGTATTATAAAGCTGAAGTGTTTGTTTGATTTAACTGACTGATCTCAGGAACTACTAGTTCGAGTTGTCAAATTCTTTTTGTGTTAGCATATTTATCGAGGAAGGCTATGTTATTAATAGTAAAATGCATAATTCTTAGTTATCCCGCCTTCTGTAGTAGTTAATTAAACTTTAAATACTTCCTTTGTTTTGTGGAGAAAATAAACGATATTTTTAAAAGGGATCCTAGTATGAGTAGATCCTTACATTCTGTTCCCTAATTTTCTAGACATTGCGTGGTTACTAGAGGTATTGAACGCAGCGATTTGTCTTGTCACAAGAGTGAGAGAGACCAGTTTGAATCGAACCGACGACGATTGTATTTGCGTTTTTTTATTAAGACAATATACATTTTGTTCTAACAGTTATAATTAACTTTTAATTAAGTATACAATGTACATATGGACCGAGCTATGCGTACAATGTCACGGTTGAGAAATTTAACGGCGCCGATATTATAATTTAATATTGTTGATAGTATTGGAATGTCGCAAACGTGGTTAACTCGTGATTTACTAGAGACTTATACGTATTGCTATATTTTTTAAAGTTTTAAGGTAAAATAGAATCCTTTTCTTTTTATTTTGATCAGCGGTTCTTAACCTTTTTGGCTAGCGACCCCTGTGCTGCCTGCACACCGCCTCGCCTCGGAAAATTATACATATTTAAATACATAACATTTTAACTGAACTTGCCACCATTGGAGAACTATTATATATCATAGGAATATATATCATAAGTCTAAATTCTAATTTAAAGGTTAAAAAAAACCATTTTGAATACGTTTAATTTACATGAGAACGGAGTTAACTAAAGGAAACATCCACTTACTACGCCCAGCCGCGTGTCGTAATGAGGTAATGTCGTCGTTTACCAGATATTACATGGACATTGGTGAATTATCCGTCTGGACCTGTATTAACCTTCGATGGATTTCTTGGCTTGGGTTATTATTAGAGAGATATTATTTAATTTTCTAATTACATATTGAGGACAGCTGTCACGCAGGCACTTAGTGACTAAAAGACTATAAATGCGAGAGGTTGTAGATTCGATTCCCATTCGAGGACATTAAATATTTTATGTAATAAGTATAATATTTTCATCGCAAATGTTTCCAGGTTCGTCCTCGTGGACAAATTAAAATAATAAAGATTTCACAAGATTTTTTTATATTTTTAAATGTCGTTCCACTGTGGTAAAAAAAATATCTTTTTAGAAAATCTATAATATTTTGAACGTAACGTAACTTTTGTTACTCGTAAGTTGAATTGAATTGAATTCTTGATATATGGCGTTTCGAGCGTGCCAGTTGAGCACAGTTCATTTCGCCAATGTCACGTTGTATGGAAAACACTTGGAACATTGTAACATCGAAGGTACATGCCTCGTATGTAACTTCGGTGTGCATTGAAACGATTAACATTATGTAATACAGCCTAGGCTTAGGCCTAAGGCTAAGGCTATAGCCTTATTCGATAAATAGACAATCTAACACACAAAGGATATAAGCTTTATAGTTTAGTTGTGCCATCAAATATGCAATGTTTCTAAATTGAAGGAAAATAGAAAATGGAATAACTTACCACTAGGTACTTTTTATTTAAAAAAAATTACAAATATACATATACTAAAAGATTAGGTTATTGAAAATACTTAAGTTAATAATTATTATTCTTATTTATTAATTGTTTCAGGAAAAACATGAAAACTAAAGAAAAAATTAATATCAGCCACATAAGTGGAAATAATGTTTCAATATACGACAGGTAAGTTAATGTTTATTTATAAACTAGAGAATTATAATTGTTTTTTATTTAATTTAACATAATGTTATGTTAAATAAAATAAAAATAACCTAAATATAAGGTATTATACTTAAAATATCGAAATATCGCTTTTGATGGAATTTTACCCTTAAAGACAGAGTAGATTGAGTAGTGTAAGAAAAACATCTAACTGAAATACAAACTCTCCCTAAAATGGAAATGAAACTACAACCATTGTAAATAGTAAGTTACGTCACGACTTTTCCTACTAAGATACGTTTAACATCATTCCATTCACATTATATATGTGAAGAATATTTACTTAACATTTACAAAGAGGTTATCGGAAAAACATGCACAATACTAAAAATAATATACGATTGACATAAGAGAATATTGTATATGCTTATTAAGAAATTCAAATATCTATTTATGTATTATTAATATAAAATTATTCTTATTTGAAAATATATAACTGTACTTTAGTAATGGACTCGGATCAGATTTGTTTCGGAGGTATCCAAACCTCCTAGGTTGGACTAACCTAGGAGGTTTGGATACCTCCGAAGCCTTACGTACCGTAATATTAAGTTTCATTTGTTTCATACTTTTTACTGGAAATTACTTGGTGATGTTTTTGGTGATGTGAAACGGAATAAAGTACATAATTTCTCTATTTTTTTTATCAAATTTATATAATAGTACAAATAAAAACAATTAAGGCCAATTTATTAATTTTAGAATTTTTGTTTGTATGTGTATAGTACAGGAATTATTGCAATAATATGCCGTCTAAAAGCCAAATTATTTGTAGGCTTTTATAAAATAAAAACTGTACTACTGCGATATTTATTCAATGTTAATTCGTTTAAGTCTTAAATAGAAGCATTTTTCTTATTATATATTTTAATTTTACGTCCATGTCAAATTATAAAGGACTTGTCATTACCATATTTTACTTGGAAGAAAATTTAATATATAATTATAGTCTTGTTTTAGCTTGACGCTGAACTCGCACATCGTAGGGTAGGCAGAGGGAACCTAGTGTTAAGGTATTCCGTTCCCATTGAAAACATTTCGTTCCTAACTTTCCCCTGAATTCTGAAGCCATTGCGTGTTGAGTGGAGGAAACTCAACGCCGCGTTTTGCCCCATATTATTTACGGTGTCGGAACCTAACGCTGCAAACGGAGAAAAGCCTACATTTTGAACTTTCCTTCAAAGGATTTTAAATCCACGGCTGTCATCTTGAATCAGGATCAGAACCAATGATACTATAAGGAAAATTAGGCAACAATTGAGCGGTTATTATATTTTAGGTACTCAATACAAAGTATAGTTAACAATTGAAATTTACAGTGTTTTGTGTTGTCAATTTGTCATACTTTAAGTATTTGTTTATTTTTTTTTGTTATTTTTTATCATTTGCTATTATTACATTGTTCAAATTTCCTCATGTAACTCATATAAGTATTTATTTATATTGATACGCAAATAAATGATGTATTTAGACGCCATCGGGGCGCCTTTGACATGTAGGTGTAGGTTTGATTCACGGAGCTTTTATTATTTTTTATTTATCTCGAAGTAAGTTAGGGAGCGAAACCACTGGTGATAATTGCGAGACACATTTGATTCTTCAATATGAATATTAAATAATTTCTAAAATCGAGTGACGTCCTTTTTTTTCTTTTATATGCCTGGACGCCTGTGATTAACTATCTTTTTTATACTTACTAATGGATATTTTCAACACAATTAAAAAAATGTCATTTGTATTATTTACGACTGTTTATTATAACTTCAGTACTTAGCAATACACTGTTTTTTTTGAGCCAAATTCATATTTTTATAGAACTGATGTTACCACAGCCAGTTTCATTCTTCATTCATTTCTTTACTTACACTGAATAAAGAATCTATCTAGTGATATATCACTTTTATCTATACTTTGCATTTCTTTTAGAAACGCTACATTTTGGATGGCAAAACTCTAAGGCGCGTTTTTCTTACAAGATAAAGTGCGCCTTAGCAAATAATATAATAAGTAAAAAAAAAGATAATTCTTTAACTGACCTGTTCTTAAACCCTCATGTCTTCTTTATAAAGAGGAATATTTTGTAACTGAAAACAAGCAAAACACAGTAACTATTAAGGAGGATCTCTCTCTCTCTCATATTTTTGTAACAACCCATTTCGAGGTTGACAAACATCGTTGCGCCGGCGCAGCCACCGTGTTATTACGAAAGACTACATATATATTAATATATTAGGAAATGTTGGGTTTCCCTTTGAATAACTTTGAATTCCACACCACATTCTCTTTGTGATATTGAAACTTGATATATTTTTATATTAGGCGTTGAGCTCGGAAAATGGGTAGATAGTGGGAAAAAGAGTGTCCTAAGACTACATATTTTTTTTAGTTGTGTATAGGTTGACAAGGTTACGGGAGCGCGAGTGGGCTTTTTAAAAATAATAAAAAGTTAAATTTAAATTTATTTTAATTAACACTTGAACAGAATTTAATGTTCTTTTACAATAAAACTTAAACTATGAAACGACCAAGCAGAAGCGCATGCTTTTGTCGATTGAAAAATAATGTAAAGAATATTTAACACTAAAATACATAAATAATGTTTCCCATGGCTTGAGAGGACTCGCGTTACCATACTCCGAATGCTGCTGAAGCGTTTACTTGAACCGTTCTCATGCTATGAACCAACATAACTAGGTTGATAATATTATGATTTACTAATCTCATCTATTGTTATGTTATAAGTAACAAATTTATTCAACGAATTTTACAAGAAAATATGATATACCCCCACTAAAAGTGACTCTTGACTAAGCCGTACTATTGCCCCACGTTTATACGTGGGTATATTTGGGGTATCCCCATTGTGACGATGAAACCTTTCACTTTTAACATCTGTATCCTATTTAGTGCCAGTGTCAGTTTATTTTGAACGAGCCCAGTGTCTGCACCAAAATGGTGAGTTATATTTTATATTTATATTTTTTTTATTTTATTTATTTGTTATTTTAACAAACATAGTATAGCTAAGACGCCAAATTAAGCTTTTGTTTCATTAGTTATCGTGACGCAGCAGCTCAACGTCTGACTGTAAACACGTTGGTTTTGGATTCGATTCCCACCAATTTACAATAAGTTCCCTCTGCCTATGCCAATATACAACATGAAGTCTTACTTTTATTTTAGGCATTCTATAAGCTAGGTATTTTTAATTAAATTAATTTGAGAATAAACGGTAAATAAAATACATATAAAAACAATAATACAACAGTTTATGCAATAGAATGTTTTCATTAAAAAAGATATGGTATAGGAGCCTTTCCAGGTAAAGAAATCCGATATATTAGTAATAGCTTTATACTTTACCGGTGTGCTCTATTACAAAATAAGAAGAGCCGTTAGAAGCGAAAATTGCATAGCGAAAATACTTCGACAAGAATGCGTTTTTCAATGTGCAACTGTATTTAGTGCATGCATTCATATATATAGGTCCACCAGTTATTTTATACCTATTTTAAACAAAACTATCCCAATACTAATGAAATGGAACATTTATTTTCAGAAAATCGCGCTTATTATTGCATTTCTACAATGTTTACTTTATTTCGTGGCGACCGATGAAATCCCGGAAACGAGAGACATTGACACCGATGACTACGATGACTTGGGACGAAAACACAAAAAGAAAAAGAAACATCAAAATAATCCTTGCTACGGCGGATACGGGAAGTTTGTACCACACGATTATACGTATATTAACGCTCCAGTCACAAATTATTTCTTAGGCTGTGGTGGTGGTGGTCCTCCTATAGCCCCTATTCAATATCCTGCCCAGTTCGGAGGACATGGAGGTCATGGCCACGGAGGCCACGGAGGTCACGGAGGTCACGGCCATGGGGGTCACGGTCAAGGCGGCTATGGACAAGGAGGCTACCAGGGCTCCCCTGGGTTCCAAGGGCCGGCCAATTACGGTCATAATCCAGGATTTCAACAGTTCCCTTCGTATCCCCAGTATCAGAACAATAGGCCTTTTCAAAATGTAGCATCAGCAGCGGCGTCAGGGTTCGGCCATGCCATCGCCGGCTACTTCAATAGACCAAGAAAAGTGAATAAACAGATCAATCAGTTCTTAAGACCATTATATAAACTGTTCTAAAGTGTTGCGGTGATTTCGAAACAGTGTTGCGTACCAAGCCTTACCTGTTGAGACTTTATCGTGTTATATTGCAATAACAATGTTGTTTATAACTTAAGGTATAAAATACTTACTTAATATAATTATATAATACTAATCTCTTCGGTTACTGACTGAGAGATAATGCACAGCCGAAAGTGAGGATCCTTGGGTCCTTGGGGGCAAAAGTTCCTGAAATTCCTACTGAAATTGAAAAATCAGAATTTTACGTTTTATAGCGTATTTTCATTTCATCGCTGTGGTAACGAGGCAAAGCGCGGCGTTTAGTTCCGCTGAAAATGTGGAACGGAAGTGTCTTAATGGGAACGGAATGTCTTAACAATATCTTTCCAGGTTCCGTCTGCTTATACTTCTATGTGAGGGATACAGCGTGAAGCTAAAAAAAATAGCTTACGTTGCGTGTATAAGCTTGCTTTAATATTTTAATATATAAATGGAAACTAAAGGTACTTTTTTTGAATAATAAAACAAAACTTGTCGAACATGTGATATGGCGGAATGAATGTATACTCGTATATATAATATTCATGTTAAAATAATATAATCTAAGTTGTTCATAAGTTATAACCAGTGTGTGAGAATGAAGTATTTTTCTCTTCGTTCGGCGGAGAGTGGCGTTGATTTCCGCAAGATAACAAGCAGTTAGTAGAATTGGGATAGAAAGTGAAGAGCAAAATGTCTTAATACCAGCTCCTGTCTGCCAACATTGCTATGGGGGGTACTGCAGAAGTTCAAACCTATCATATTTAGGTAAGATTCTATTGCGCAGTAATCTCGTATATCATTATGGTTGAGACCTAGTAATTAAGCCTTATGAAGCCCGATGAAGGTCATTGGTGCATCTAACAGTTTTTGATGGTTGTGAGCATTGCTTAACGTGACATCTCGTTTTGTATAAAGACCTTGTATTTTATTTTTATTATATTTATGATTCCAATTAACTTTATGTTGTGGCCAAAATTTTATTGAATTGATTCACCATCATTGATCTATTAATAATAATTTAATAAAACAGTTGATAGTCAATTAGAATCTTGTTAAAAATTTTCTTTGTCCAATTGTTTTTGTGAAATATTGAGGAAGTATAGTAAGTAAGTATAGTAGTAATATGTATTTGGGATTTCGATTAACTTTGTATTTTTGAGGTAAAACTGAAACACTGGATGACCAAACAAAATCTATACATATAATAAAATTATAACTGATCGCTGGATGGACGACATATGAAGAAATCTTTATTAATAGGGGCATAGATACTAAAACAATGATTTTTAAAATCTCAATTTCTCTATTTTTCGGATTATCTGTGAGATTAGCTTAACTGATTTAATGCAATTTTCACTATTGTATTTTCGAAATTTTCCTTTAATATTTAGTTTTTGTTTTATTTGAAATAGGTTCACAAAAAAATGTAAATATGGTTTATTTTATTGGACAAAATTGCTAGAAAGTAACGGTTTTATTGGCTATTTCTTTATAAAAATTGTTTTTGTGGAATATTGAAGAAGTATGGTTAAAACAACGAAATAGATATACCTAAATTAACAAATTATGATTTTAAACATAAGTTAATGTTGTATGTAGGATGAATATAATGACTGTATTTTTTCGTAAATTGTATAAGTGGGCCTAGTTACGTGGGTGATGCCGTCGGTACGTCGGTACTGCTAGAAGATCAGAGTATCAGGTAGTAAATTCTTGTACTATGTACTGCAGAAATAAATATGGAAGCCAAGCGAACGAAGTTTACTATATTCTAATATTCTTTACTTCAATAATATTCTTATCTTCTAGCGAATGCTAATTATTATTGTTTTAAAAAAAAATTACATCTATTACTTAATCTCACAAAAAATGTCTGAACTGGTTTTGATAACATTTTGCTCACTTCCCTCGTTTTTTTTTATGTTTTTAATGATTTTTTGTTGTCTTACAAATATGTTCAGTTTCTTCTGATCCTGATGCTGATGTTTAGTTTAACAATATTATTTTAATACGATTCTAAATTACAGTCTATACTTATTTTATTAGTTAAAAAATATATATAATATGAATATTTTATTTTTATAAGTACTGTGTAATGTAAATAAATATTGTGCATAATAAAATAATTTGTATTTATTATTTATTTTTATACCCCACATTCTAAGCAATAAGAGCTTTAGATAGATTTTCGCTCCCATATATGGTAGATAGATTATGTTTTATTTTGGCCCATCCAAAGGCATCAAGTGCTAGAATCCAGCATATATGTATATTGTAGTAGATTTTTTTAGATAAAGGGAACATAAGGACCTAGTATCCGATCTCCATTAAGATAAGTATCTTCATCATAAAAGCTCCGCTACTCAACACGCAATGTTACACACGATTAAATAGTGATAACTCACTCTGAGTGTAACGATCTGGTTGTGGGCTCGATTTCCTTTGCCTTTACTTCTACCCCCATTTCACACATATCTTGAAAATTGGGCAAGTGTAAAACACAGTGTCTGACTCTAGTATATATGCGAAATACTGCGTGAAATACCCTAACTAATATTTTGTTCCAGCAGCGACAGTCCACCGAAAATGTACAGCCAGCACCAATCGACACAGCAAATAATAAGCATGGACAATAGTCAATCAGACCTCGACAACGGAGATGATGGACACCACCATGTTTCACATCCCACTTCGTCAGTAATTTACAATTTGCTATTAACTAAAATTGGGAAAAATTGCTATTAATTAAAAATGGGAAATTTCCCATAATGTTTTTTTTTACTTTTAGCATGCTTTACTTTTTGTAAATAATATAGAGATATTAATAAATTCCGTTATTGAACTTTTTTTTTAGTTTTTTGCCTGTGTACATTTTTATACCATACGACAGTGTAAAAAAAATTCATTTTATATAGTGGAGAATACAAATAAATCTTCAGAATTTCCAAAACCGTCTAATAATATTTCTCTAAGCCTAAATTATAAAATTTTTAAAATGTTGTTAAACATTTAAGAAAGATATTTTTTTAAAAAATAATTGCCGTAGAATCTTGAATTTTTAGACTAGAGGCGCAAACTCATATCTCGCTATCAATGAAGTTAAAAAGAGAGTAAACACATATTTAAATAATATATTTTTAACAGATACGCCGATACTCTCCTTCATTTGTTCCGTGGTAACATCGGCAGTGGTCTCTTGGCTATGGGAGACGCCTTCAAGAATGGTGGTATCATATTCTCTCCTGTCATGACAGCCGTACTTGGGGTTATATGCGTGCATACGCAACATTTGTTGGTAAGTTTCCCTTGTTTACTTTTAATTTTTAATTTTAAATCATATATTTGTTATCTATATTATTTAAAATGAATACTTTTTTCAGCTCAACTGTTCAGAGGAAATCCACAGGAAGACAAAAAGGGAGAAACCACCGGGTTTCGCGGACACCGTGTCTTTAGTCTTCGAGTATGGACCTCCAAGGCTGCGACCGCTCGCTCGCACTAGTAAAGTTTTAGTTAACACGTTTCTATGTATAACGCAGTTAGGATTTTGCTGTGTGTACATTGTGTTTATTGCCAATAATATTAAAATGGTAAGTAAATGATAATAGATTTTTTTTAAAAATATATATGATGATTAAATTCAAATATTTAAAATTTTAAAACAGTTTTTTGTCACTACATCGTAATTATGACTTTTAATTGTAAGCTATCTCTTATCTGTTTGGCAAACCGATTTTTATGTACCTCTTATTTCCATATACGATTATTCACAAGATTTTGTTTTTAGAGAGAAAAATTGTAACCATTTTGGTGAAGTACTTACTTATTTTATGGTTATACAGATTATACTGTAGTTTTTCTAATAAGGAAGGGAAAATTTTAAATATATAAAGTATCATTAGCACATTTCAAAAAAAAACAAACCCACATCTATTATCTTAGTCATTAATGGTCATATACATTTTTTTTCAGATATGCGACCAATATGACGTTCACATAGACCTTTCAGTGCACATGATGTTCGTTGTAGTACCAGTGTTATTACTGTGCATGGTGCGAAATTTAAAATATTTAACCCCATATTCAAGCCTTGCCAACATTTTGATGGCGGTGGGGGTGGGGGCGGTGTTATATGAAGCCTCGCATGACCTACCCGCAATCAGTTCAAGGGAATATCTGGCATCCTGGCATCAACTCCCCTTGTTTTTTGGCACAGCGGTTTACGCTTTTGAAGGCATTGGCTTGGTGAGTTATTTCTTTATTTCCTTCTAGATGTTAGCTTTTGGTAGTATTACAATAATACTTAAACTATATGATAGGATATGTCCATGATGAATTTATCATCATAGCCAAAATAGAGGGCTATATTTATAATGTCGTAATACTGATCGGCCTGCCGCTGACCCTGCTGTGTTAGGGATACAGCGTGAAGCGGAAAAAAGCTCTCTGGTTCATAATAAGTAGAAGTAGGGAAGAGTGGAAAAAATGGAAATTAGGCCTGGTGTAACATTCGGAATTTATCTTAGTTATTGGTGAAGTATTACTAGACATCCATGAAGCAAAGACTGAAAATCCGTTAAGTTAAAAAAACACAGAAATGTAGGTATTTTCAAATGTCTATTATTTTAAGTGTACTTATTGTATTGAGCACAAATAAGTGGCTAATACGAAGTAAACATGTTAGTACTTTAGATAACGTATTATGTAAATAGTATTCATAAACTGCAATTTGTATATACTTTGTTAAAATGACATATCTACAAATTACAATGGATAACACAAAATAACACGTAGGTTAGGTTTAAAAGAAAAAAGTTGATATGTAAATGAACGTGTAATGATAATATAGTAAATTTGAAAAATATAATAGTAATGTCCAGAAATCGGCGAAAAATGGAGAACGGAATGTCTTAGCACTAGGTTCCCTCGGCCAACTCTGCTGTGTGCGGGATTCAGTGTGAAGCTGATATTAGTTACATAATTTTAACAGAATCAAGAGAGCAGTTTAAAATATATAGTATTTTAATTATTTTGACATTTATCAAGTGTATTTTGTCATCCTATAGGTATCTTATAAAACAAAGTCGCTTTTCGTGTCTGTCTGATGTTTCTAACTCTTCTTCTTCTAAACCACCCAACGGATTTTGATGCGGTCTTCACCATTAAGTCGAGTGTTTTTCGTAGAAGGTTTATATATAGTTTATTATTTGTAAATTCTTATGTAAATTAACATAAATACGATAAATGTGTATAAAGTCCTACCCGTTGAGACATTTTCGCGCATGCGCTGCTCTAATGGTACGTACTACATGAAAAAAATGTACTGGAGTATTGTTCCTCTTAATAAGATCTACAAAAAAGTCCGCGAGAGCATATTCGTATTTTTTAAGAATAACGCGTAGTGATCATTTTTCTGTCTAAAAATAATAATTTCAATATATTTTTTATTGTGAGGGATATTTTTCCACAATGGTATTAATCCTTATCCTTTAAAATACTTTATTAATTTTCTACGTTAAACGAAGATAAAATTGGCTTTTTATACTATTTCGAAATTGCGAATAGTTTTACAGAAAAACGCATTTAATTGTTGACACATCACGATGTTGACACATCAGCTGTATGTTACTCAAGTTTCACTTATCCCTTACTCTCAGCATATAAATAAGTACATTAGTTACGTTGGCCATTTAATGTAGATCAAAACTGTCTTTCACTGTTTTTCATTTTAATAAGTACTTTAGAAGTTGTTACAATATCAAAAAAATCCTTGCTGCGAGACGGCTCGCCACTCGCCATGCGTCCGCCGTGCCCACTTGCCTTACACGCATCGGTGGTTCAGTGGTAGAATGCTCGCATGCGACGCGGGCGGCCCGGGTTCGATGCCCGGCCCATGCATTCTATTTATTTTTCCTCACAGGCAGCCACGTCGTGCTTGCTTTTCATCAGAGACAGAATACCCCCTTCAGCATTAACCACAAGCTCGAAAAAAAAAACCCGGCTGCCTCTATAGAACGAAGATTTAGTTAGATGCGTTTGCACGTATTGGATAATTGGAGTTGAATGTATTATTTAAGCGCGATATATTTGGTTTCACATTTTTTGTAGTAGTTATTAGTAGGTAGGTTTTTGTTTATAATTTCTTCCGTTTAAAAATAGTCATTTAACTATCTAAAAATAGTCATTTAAATATATTTTAATAAGTACTTGAAAAGATTAGTAGTGCAGATTTAAAATTACGGTACCTACTAAAAAATCCTTGCTGTGTAAAACAATTGGAAAATCCTTATTGAAACTACAAAAATGCGGGTTGCATTAGGGTTTAATTAATTTTCACATTATTTTAAGTGCTTTGCAAACATACATTACATGAATAATCCAGTAGTTAAAGCGGGCGAAGCCGCAAGAGGGTCGCTAGTACACTATAAAATATATCTACAACGACATTAAAGTTCAAGTTTATCTACAAAAATATAAAACAGAAAACTTTAACGCAATAGGGAAAACTAATTCCAATACATATTTTTATTTATTCAAAATTTGTATTATAAAATAATTTTACAGGTACTCCCATTGAAGAACGAAATGAAAGAACCTGAGTTATTTCAAAAGCCACTAGGCGTGTTAAACGTTGGTATGGTCATAGTAGCGGGTATATTCGTGATGGTCGGTTTCCTTGGATACCTGAAGTGGGGAAACGATGTGGCTGGCAGTCTTACCTTGAATTTGACGCCTGCGCAACCGTAAGTGGCTTTAAGAATTTACTGCTAGTTAGGTCCTGATATTATGTACCTTTAATTTCTACTTTTTAAACATTATAGAACGATTGAACAAAAGACTATTAAATACAATGTATGTAACGACATATTTGTTCCAACCAGACTCAGTACAACAGTACAAGTGTTGATAACACTGGCAATGCTCCTGACGTATCCGCTGCAGTTCTACGTGCCCGTGGCGATCTCCTGGCCAGCGCTACGTAAGAAGTATGGGAAGACTCACCCAATTGCTAAGGAGCTTGGCTTCCGTGCTGTATTGGTTTTGATTACTTGTAAGTACCTTTTTTCCGGTAGTGTTACGACACTAATCTCTACGTTAAAAATAAAGTTAAGAAAAGTAATAAGTGGAAGTATTCGTGTAGGTAATGTCAGTTAAAGATTTTAAAAAATACAAGCGGGCTTTTCGTACGCACTTTTGAATTTCTTATAAATATAGGTTAAAAAATTATACTGAATTTTTAAGTTTGTTACAAGTATAATTTTGGTTTTATATTCATCCATTAATAAAGTACACATTCGGTTTTTTTTCCCACAACTAATATAACGACTATTACTTTGTTTAAACAGACTAAATTATTTCTTAATACATATCAATTTCCCCTAATTAATAATTCGATGTATAATGGACTTAAATAATTTTATTTTTAATTTCAGTTATCTTGGCCGAATCTATACCACAGTTAGGACTCTTCATATCTCTCGTGGGTGCCATCAGCAGTACCGCACTCGCCTTGATGATACCACCAATTATTCAACTAGTTTCTACTTATGAAAATACAAACAAGTTACCTGTCTTCATGATGGTTAAAAACACGGTTATTATTATTTTAGGTCTCTTTATTTTTATTACAGGCACATATCAGAGTTTGGCAGCTATTGTAAAAGCGTTTTAATTAGGTTATTTTTTTTTAATTGATTACAGTTATAAGTTAAATTAGCAAAAATAAATTTTAGGTTTTATTTATTTCTATTCTTTCAGAATCTCCATTGTAATAATAGCATAATGTTAAATTATATTAAGGAGGGAATTAATGAAATATTTAATATTTTTTTATGACATAACTAGCTTGAACTGTGTAATTTTTAATTGACTTAAGTATTCGCATTATTTTCGTTTTCTAATAATAATGTGATTATAAAAACATATACTTATACCTACTCATATTGAAAAGTAAAGTTTCAGCCAATTCAGCACAAAATTAAAAAACAGCATTAAAGCAGTTATTTGTATAATTAGTCGAAAAATATTCTTTAAAGTGGTATTGTTTTTTTATTTATAAACCGAATACGATATAAAACAAATAGGTTAAGCCGTTTCAGAGATAAGCGTGAACAAACGCACAGACAAACACATAAACATTTAAAAACAATTGTTTTTTTTTATTATGTTATTAAATGCAGCTAATAATATTTTTTCTTATATACGTACAGACACCAATCCGTTAGAAGATAGGTAGTATTCTAGTTAGCTCGTAATACTTAGAAATTGAAATATTCTTCTGTTGGATGCTTAAAATAATATAATACATTTTACATGTTTAAATATAAGTTAATATATATACATATATATAGCAAGATGAGAACAACCAGAGACAATATGACTGAGGGACTCCCCAGGTCGATGACACGCCCGGCAGATGTCGATAGTGCCATCTTTCATAATATGTCTCTGGTAGTTCCGTGTCTTGATAACTTTGTCCATAATTGCACAGACAAAATCTTCAGTTTCCCCGAAAAGATCCCCGAACTGTAACCAAGATAATGAAGAAGCAGTATCCACGTCCGGGTCCACTAGGGCTCTATGGAATCTACCATGCAGCTCCTTGCTCTTCCATACAGCCATGCGATCAGAAGTAGTAAGTTTAGGCCGACGTCAGTTCTCTTTACTCAAGGAAAGAGGAGTAAGGTCTTTGTCAACTGTTACCACATCCTTGTGCATATCCGTGTCAATCTTGAGAAAATATTCTCTAAGACTGCATAATGTAAATAAATATTACATTATTTTTCGAGTGAAATTTCGCAAAATTTACCTCTCTAGCTGAATTATTTTAATATTTCACTAATTTTAAGTTTAATATTAATTATCAAGCAATATATTTTTGCATTTGCATATTTTATATTTATTATAATATTTATTAACTGTTATATTTTTCACGGGAAATATGCGATTTGTCAAATTTAGTCTGTGGTCAGTAATAAAAACAGTCACAATCGGACCAATAATAACACTTTAAAAGTACTGTTTCAGTAGATTTTTTTAAAATATTTTGTACTTATTCAACGATGATAGAATAATATTTTTATAAATATGTACATTTCTTCTAATATTTTTTTATTGATTATATAAATTGTTCGTGTCTTACAGTTCCAGGGTTTAGAAATTAGAAGTTATATAGTTTCTTCGACAATACTATTTATTCATAGTTTTTGAATTTAAATGCAAATAAGGTACCGTCATCAGCAATCGGCACCTTAAGGAAGTAGAAAAAAATAATTAATTTCATTTTAAGTTTTTTTAAAAAAAAAAGCTTTTACGGTCAAGAATAAAAAGCGATACCTTGCGCTTAACCACTTAACAGCTATCTTAAGAAATGCAGATACATCATATTTTTGCTTAGAAACGTAGGCAGCGTTTCAATGAGAATGACTCACCAACGCATCAAAATTTAAATATAACAGTTACAAATAAGTAATTACTATTACATAAGTAATTATAATTAAATAAGTAATTATAATTACCTGATAGGTCAGGATTTCCAAAGTTACAATGTTGTAAAGTTTTATAAAATTTCACCACCACCGTTGGTGTGACTCATCACAGTCATATCACGTTAGGAAATTTTAAAAAAATCCATCATTGAAGTTTGCCGGTTACTGGTGCTGCTACCTTTGTTTTTAGATTCAATTTATATTTTATATAGTTTTATTAATGAAAATATTCTAATTAACATTAATCAAGATATAAATGCTATTTTTAATGAAACAGACAGTGGCGTAGCTAGGGTATTTTCTGCCTGGTGCGGCTTAGGACTTGATGCCCTCTGAAAAAAAAAAAACAGATTCAACGTGTCTTCTACTCTCACGTAGATCAAGCGTCAGACACTAAAATGTGACATTGGCTACCTTTAAAAAAAATTAATCGTCGATTTTGATGCCCCTTTCCTTTTGATGCCCGGTGCGACCGCACCGCTCGCACCCCCCTATCTACGCCACTGGAAACAGATAATATTTTTAAATTTACATTTCTATTCAATTGACATGCACGAAGAGTTTTTATATTATAAAATTGGCGAAAAAAAGTTATAAATATACAAATATTTCTTTGAACTTTTACTAAAGCTATTAAAAACTATTTTTAAAAGACATTTGAAATGTCACCAATAGTGATGTTCCTTTACAACTGAGCAAGAAACATAAAATAGTCACTTTTAAATAATTATATCAAGTACTTCGGATTCCTTCCTTTCTGAGACTATAACTGATAGAGGTATAGGATTATTATAGGATAAGTAATTTTAAGACTATAAACAAAATGTACACATGGTAATTTTAAAATTGTTTATTGAAATTTGAATGTAATTTACTTGATTGTAATACTGGTACACGAACATTCCCTGCTATTAATAAATTTAAGTTAAAACTACTTAATTTATATCTTTATGTACGCTCTATACTTTTAATAGTATTATTCTGACAAAATTTATATAATTTGTTATAAAAACGATGTCACCTATTTTTTAGCATAAGTAACAACCAAAATGAATATATTTTTTAGGAATTTATACATTGTTTTATTTCATACTATTTTGATTATATTTGTATACTAGTGGCCTGCCAGCGGCTTCGCCCGCTTGAACTACGTGATTATTCATTTAATAAACAGAATTGAGTGACAGTCAAATGTGTTGATGTCAATGACTAATTTAATTTACTCGTTCAGAAACAGCCTTAAATGTTAAATTATTGATTTGAGTAAGGATTTATAACATAACTTCTTTGTAAAATAACTGTAATGTAATATATTACAAAAAATATACAAATCGAATCGAATAATCCAATATCGAAATCGAATCCAAAATAATTCATTGAATATCGAATCTAAAATATTTAAGTGTCCCTCTATTCATTTCAGTCAAAAATACGAAATGTACAGACAAAATATTTTTACTGTTTTATTATATATAGAGATATTATTTAATATAATACTATATAATTCCACGCCGGAAAGCGACATAATCGCTTTCCGGCCTCGATATATTAATGTAACAACTAATAAGTAGTCTATGGATTTGAAATTATTATAATAAGTCTATGTCAATCATAAAAGAAGATATATGTCAGGTGTCAGAATTCAATTGTCATCAACTAATGACATTTGTCGTTTATTTCGACAAAAACAAGTGGCTCAAGATTTTACCACAAGTTATTAATAATCCTAATGGTATCTAGCCCTGGAAGAAATATAAGTTCTGCAAAAGTCCCGAGACATACATTGTATAAGCCTAATGGTATTTACCCCTGGAAAGAAATATAAGTTCTGTAAAAGCCTTGAGGTGTTTGATTTCTTTACATCTCAGAAGTGGTCCATGCCCTAATATATGTGTATAGTAGCCCTAGTATCTAGTATATGGTTTAATCAAGTATTTGGCTGTTTTATGTAGTATTTATCTTAAATATTATCAAGTTATCATTCACGATAATGCTTATAGAAGATCTACTAGTTCATGTAAATAATTTATGTAACATCATATAATACTATTTTGTAATATTTATTATTATAAGTTTTATAAATTAAATAATATATATATATTTTAAATTAAAACATTGAATGTTTAAAACATTGAGTGTGATCAGTTTTTTTTATAAATTTTAAATATGTTTGCTCCCAATCACGTTTCGCGAGTTAGAATGTTGTATAAGCTTATATTTCGTGTCCACCGGGCTTTACCAGATGAATTGCGTATACTAGGAGACAATTACGCCAGAGATGAATTTAAACGTCATAAAAATTGCAACCCTGCAGAAGCCAAGACTTTTCTCAGCGAATGGACTGTGAGTTGTATTTTTTTAAAGTGTTACTTAGAAAAGAATACATTCTACTGTCTTATAATGTAATAATTTATTATGTATAATATTTTTTCTAGGACTATGCAATAAATTTGGCGAAACAAACGAAACCACTGCATCAAGCGAAAAAGAAGACTGTAGGTGAATACCTTGATCCTAAAATGTTAGACTATATGAGTGATGAACAATTAGTGCAATTATATGAGTTACATAAAGCTGCATCATTGGAAACTGAAGAAGAAGTTCCAAGTGAAATAAAGGAAAAAGGCAATAAACATAGCAATGGCAGTTAGATTATATTAAGACATATTGGATACTTGAATCATATAAAACCAAATAGAGCAATATTCATTTTAAATTTCCAATAGTATTTCTTCAAGAGCAACAGGAGTTTTTATATATTATATATTTTATTTTCCAAATATCAATCTGAATGGAAATTGCTTTATTTGCTATCTATATGATTCAATTGTTATTTATTTTTAATAGTTTTAATAGTTTTACATGTAGTATTTTTAATTATTTATTATACAGTTAGATGTATGTAGGTGCGTGTATAATAGTTGTTTTTATATTTGTTCACCAGTAGATGGTTATATTGTCACCTTAAAGTATAAACTTGCTAAATAAGTTTTTTGTCATTATGTATTTTACATTTTTTACCATCTGAAAGTGTAAAAGAAAAATGAAAAATCAAGATTTATTTTATTTCTTATAGTACAGAATAAAATCTAAAGTTTTTGTAAAAATTTGTATCTTCTGAGAATTTGCTTAATAGGCTTTTAGCAAGTTTGGGCTCTAGCTTTTGGTGATATATTTACTTTATGAGATATTGTTACTATAGAATTAACATATTGTTTTGTGAATAAAACAATTATTGTTTTATTCATACAGTGATTTTGACATTTGACATTGACATTCATACATTTTATTTTCTGTACATAAATGCAATATAATTCCAATATATAATATCAAATAAATATTTTAAGGAAGTTATGAGTGAAAGTCAAAAAACTTATTTTTTTAATTTATTTAACAGTACCATTAATAATTTCTAAATAAAATTCTCACAATAAATGCTTTTCTTTATATGCAAATATACAATATTTTTTATTGACAACCTTTTATTAATATAATTATGTTACGTTCATTTAATTTTTTTCTACAAAATAAGTACAGATGGAATATATATTTATGTACATTATTTTCCTTTACACCATATTTAGTTCAAGCATTGAATACTTTTTATGTATTTTTAAAAAGAGTACTTTAAGACAAGGTGAATATTAAAATACAATAACTTGAATTGAGTAAATGAAAAGAATCAATTTATGTAATTAATTCAATACATTTATAGAAAGGTGTATATTTAAATATGAGCATAGATTTTATATAAGTATACAATACATAATGCTGAAGAAAATTGCAGCTTATATATATAATAAAATTGTAAAGGGGGTAAAATCTGAACATTGAATATAAAGTTAAAAAAAATCTGTTCATTAAATGAATAATCAGGTAGTTCAAGCGGACGAAGCCGCCAGTGGGCCGCTAGTTTAAAATAGAAACATTACTTTACGACATGAGGACTTTGATCTGGAATGCAATAAGTCAGATATTAAAATTATAAAAATTTGACTGATTATGATGGTGGTAGGTCACAAATCGCTATTGGCAAATGTTTATATTTAAAATAATAATATATTTTTCATAACTGTTTGTCCAGTATGACGTACACATGTAGCTGTGTCAATTAAGCTGAAGATTTTTTTCGTCGTTCATGCTGGACGTCATTGACTATTGTAAATTTTAATCTGTAAGTAATTCAGAAATATAATATTTTCGATACCAATACAACTCAGAGTCGTAAATAAATTAAGTGTAATTATCATAATTATGATAAAGAGATCGTATTATTGTTTACTAGAAGGCTATACTTATTAATAAAATGTCCTATAAATAGCACATATTATGGAGTTTATCTTAATTTAATAAGTTTATTATAGACCTTGTGGGTAAAGAAAAAAAATGGTTAAAAGTAAAAAAAAAAACAGAACAACCTTTACAAGTGTTTTTTTTTATATTTTATCTGTGAAATTTCATTTTGGCACTAAACTAATGCTGTAAGAATATTCTAGAAAATAACAATTGTTGGATACACATCTATAGTCCTTTCCGCATTAGAATTGCGAAGAAAAAAAATAATTTTTTTTTAGATTGACGAAATGATACGGTGCTTAAACTAATCTAAAATCAAAGCTAACTTAAATTAAATATAACAGAAATGACAACTTAAATTAATTAAAATTATTATTTACATAACGTTTTTTTTATAACTCAATCCTATACAGCCTATCTCAGCATTAGCATGTGAAAGCCGATTTCAGCCACTGAAACAAATATAATCGAATTAGTTAAACTGCATCACTGCGCAATTAGGACTCAGGAATGGTCTAATTACGTTCGTGTTGGTGATTGGTTCAAGTCCAGCCAAAACCAGATTCAGCCGAAAAAAGGGAATAATTTTATATATCTAAAATTTTCAAAATAATTATTACAATTAATAATATTTTAAATTTGGAATTATTGTTTATAAGTAAAGTTTAGCTTACTCTTTCGTTACCTACCTCTGAAAAAGTTAAATTAACTTTCAATGTACTCGTAGAGAAGTTACTGAAGAACATATCTGAAATATGATATGGAGTAAAGTATGTTACCTCTTACCACGAGATGTTCGTGGGCTTAATATTTTTATATACCTAATATAAAATACGGTCTTCTTTGTTCCTGTTATTTTTATAGTATGAGTGGGGTTAAATATATTTTTCTATCCACTGTTTTAGTTAGGTAAAGATAAAGTAGTCCCGAACTTGTAAGTAATAGATATATTTAAGAAGCGAAAAAGGTAAAAGTACCTACAAATCGCCAATTTTTATTTAATATTTACTGTCACATAATAGTAACTCACGAAATGCTCTATGAAGTAGCACAACCGCAGATACGAAATCTCCAAAACGCAGCATCCCATCTTTCCTCATATATTTCAATACAAGTAGTGACAGTGCTCTCTCCGGTATCACGAAGCCGACATCTCGTAACGCGTCCCGAAACTTTTCTATTTTTAACACACTCATTTTCTCTGGCGCATAATTTCTGAACACTATCTGCCAGTGTTTTAGACTGCAAATAAGGTCTTTGAAATCGCTTAGTGTTATACGACCTGAGCCGTCTTTCTGGATAATGGGTTGAGGAATTATTTTTTATTTATAAATAAAAAGAAACAGTATAAATGTTATAAGACTACGTACTTTATACTTAAAAATTCAAATTCGAAAATATTCTTAATGTATACTTGTGTAAGCTTGGTTTTTATCAGCAAATAAAAATTTCGCTATCACCGACTCAAAAGACAGTGTTGCTGATATGAATCGGCAACAAACTCAACATTTGCTCTTTTCATTATAAAATTGTATTTTACTTTTGTCGAACGAAGATCATATTTTGGGGCCATCTTGGGTGAAGTGGCGCAGTGGCTGATTGTCGTAAGGGTTGTGAATTCAATCCAAACTCGAATAAATATTTAAAATATTTTTCCGCTACTAAGCACTCCTAAACTCTAAAAACGGACAAACATGGAAAATAGCTCCGCTATCTCGCTACTGAAGCAAAATGAAAAAAAAAATATTTTAAATAAATTTTGCAAAAGGATACTTCCATCGACAGCACGATCTGCTTGCACGTTTCAATTGTAGCACAACTTTTAATATAATCATTCGGCAAACACCTCTCAAGTAGTTCTTGTAATTCAAACGCATTTATAGTTTTATGCTCATCTGCCAACTGAACGAATTGTGATTCGTACTGGGCAAAGCTACTGGACTCTACACCTGGTGGGGCTTTTAGTATGGCGGCCTTCAACATCTGTGGGGTACAGTCCAAAACTTTCATCTTGAGTTGCTTCATTGAAAACACTCTTAGGGAAAAGTTGGCTTCCTGTCTGGGCTCGAAGGTAGTCGGGATCACTAGATAGGAACCAGTTTCTAGGTGACACCTGAAATTGATTGTAAATATTGTTGTTTTTATTTAGTTTGTAAATGTATAATAATTGCCAAAACAGAAACTTTGAAATATAGCATGATTTTTTATATCGCAGTGCCAATTAAAAATAAGAAATTTTGCTCGTGTCGGCCTTACACTATACAAGTTAGGCTTGTTTTATATACTATGTGTGAAATTTAAACACACCTAACCAAACATTACAAAATCTTCGACATTTTACCTTTTATATAAATAACAATACTATATTTTTCGCTTAGCTATCAACATTTTCTATTACATATTATTTTTTATGAAATACTGACCTTTCACTAACTTGTCGGCTGTTCGTGTATTGCGAATTAATCGAGCTTTTCGTCTTCTTAAAGAAAAGTGCTGAAGCCGTCTCAGTAAGTGGTTTGGGAATTTTGTAAATACTGAATCCTATTACTTTGGGTTCCATAATACTGTGTTGATTCAGCGATATTATAACAGTGTCTGGTTCGTTTAGCACTAGTTGCATTTGAGGATTCATGTGAAATAAATCTGAAAGAAAAATATTGTATTTATAATTGTGACTAATACAAAAATATATTTTATATACAAATTTCAGGCCGTTGTGGCACGGTGGTATAGTGCCTGAACGCAAATACGATAATTGTGGATTCAATTTTCACTCGAGGAAATTAATTGTTTTGTTTCTCATAAATATAGCGCCACATTATGTTCCGCCACTCTAAACGCAATGTCTCAAAAATTCTGTGAATAGTGGGGAATGGTGTGTCTTCACACGAGGTTCTCTTTAGAAGATATTCTAAATAAGAGATTTAAAAAAACCTTAACTAATGAATTAAAAAAATCATTCTAAACACCTTACAAGCTCAAAAATATGTCTCAATACATTCCATATTTTTATTTTATCTAAATAACATTTCCACTTACTAACGTGATTTCTACAGCCGCCGGCGGTCACCCCTCTTTTCCACCGTCCTTGATGACTCTTCACTTGCCACTTTTGCTTGTCACCCAGCGATGTCTCCGCCTTGCTCGTCTCTATGTCTAAATGCACCATCTCCACTCGAGAGAACATTGAAATAAAGTCATTGTATAACATCCAAAAACCTTTTGAGGTTGACGTTAGTCTTTCTCTTTCGGACATTGGAATAGAACTCCAACTGGAAGAAACAGTAGGCTATAAAATTTAATTAATTTTGGAT
The DNA here is from genome assembly GCA_016802625.1 of Heliconius numata. Taxonomy (NCBI): domain Eukaryota; kingdom Metazoa; phylum Arthropoda; class Insecta; order Lepidoptera; family Nymphalidae; genus Heliconius; species Heliconius numata. The sequence continues at coordinate 771,860 of JAEBDU010000041.1, read as the reverse complement.
ATAGTAAAAATTTAATAAGACTATTCGTGGCGCAGCGGCACAAGGTTCAATTCCCTAAGTCAACTTAAGGACATTAAAAATTTAATATTTTGACTAAGCGCGACGTTGAATTCCGCCATTCAAAACGACAAGCCTCCAGAATTCGGCGGAAAAAGGGAAATGGAATGTCTTAACACTGGCCTGCCTACCCTGCTGTGTGCGGGATACAGCGTGAAGCTGAAAAAAAAACTTAATGTAAGTATTTCAAATGATCTTTATTGCCTTGTCCTGCCGACCTGACCTGCTCTCGCGATATAACACTTTCGATTGCCACTTTTTTAATGAAGATATAATTTATGTTGTGCTATATAAGGCCGTGCAAATAAACGAAGAAAAAATCTTTTCAGACTTTCTACATTCGTAAGATAATTTTGTATATCTATGTAGTATTAATTAGATCTTTTAAGGACAGTAATAGTTACCTTGCGTGATCTAAAACAAAATGAGTGATGTGAGTATCTCCTGGCGCGAGCGGCCTCGCTAAACGAACAAAGTATTCTGTTCCTTCAATAGTTTCTATCTGAAAAATATTTTTTGTTATGTATTAGCTTTATATAAAATATTTTCATTTAGGCTGCCGTGGAGCAGAATCTGACTGTAAACGCGGCAGTTATGGGTTCGATACCCACTCGGACTGGATCATTTTCATCTTGTCGCTCTGGTAAGAAGATAAAACGCGGTGTTGAGTTCCGCCACCCACCGCGCTATGTCTCGAATATATTTGTGCAAATTTGCTAGTTATATTCAATTGCCATAGGTACTGGCACTTCCATCTCTTACAAGACTAACAAAATGTAAATAAAAACGATAACTTACTTTTTCTACATTGTAAAGCCTATAATTCATGCCCGACTCTATACTTTTCACGGAATGCGTGGCTGCCTGTAACAAAATATTATAACTTAAAATTCTTTTTGTTAAGTATTAATAAGTATTCTTTGTATTATTATAATTCTATTAGTTTCCCACTCAAGGAAATGAAATATTTAATATTTTCATTTTCTCGCCCTGGTAACGGGGCAAAACGTGGCGTTGATTTTCGCCACTCAATATGCAATATCTCCAAAATACGGCAGAAAGTCGGGAACACAAATGTCTAATTAGGAACGGAGTGTCTTAGGTTCCCAGGTTTCCTCTGCCAACCCTGCTATTTGCGGAAACAAAACGCGAAACTAAAAAAGAAATTTTCAATTCGAACCAGTTCTTCCTGTACATTAGCTATGTCAACTAAATAAATTCTTCCGCTTTACAACAATATATATATACTAGCATTTCTTTATATTATCAATTAACTAGAAAAAATATTAAAAAATATGTACATTCAAAAATATTCTTACATTAGGTAGCCTATAGGCTGTTACTACACTTGTAGTCTTCATAATACTATGCAGGGCTGCCGCGTCGTTAAAGTCGGTGACATTAAGTGACTCTGTTATACCTCCGGTGAGATCTGCTAGACCATCTAGTAAGTTGCCATATTTTAGTGCCTCGTATGATCCGTGCATTCTGGAAAATTGTAAAAAATTATAATTATTTTTTTGGTATCACGCTGTATACAGCTCTGTACCACATATGGTAAAGTATGTGTTAAGGCACTCCATTCTCCGTGCACCACATCATTTTCGGGACATTAAGTGTTAAGAGGTGAAACTCAAAGCCGCTCTTCATCTCATTACCAGAGCGAAGATATGAAAATGAAAATTCGTATCCACAACCGTCGTATTTTATTATTGTTTTTGTGTTCCTTTTTAAGAACTCCTGGGATAACAAAAACCCGATCCTTTGGAAGGCTTGCGTAGGACACAGGTCCTACTAGGGTCCCTTTGATAATATAAAAAAATTGCTATAGCGCATCATCCGGGATCCATCTCTTAGTAATCATAGGCAATTGTGGGTTCCCACGGTTGTGGGTTCGATTACCTCTCAAGGAAATAAGTTATTTTTCATTTTCTCGCTCTGATAATAAAACAAACAGCGGCATTAATGTTTGGAAAATTCCGCAACAGCTTCCTCTACAAAAATAAGTTTCTTCTCGTCATTGGCCGAGTAGTCAGATTAAACCTCATGTTGAACTATTTGTTTTTCATATACTTAGTCTAATTTATTATAATAGAAGAAAACTAAGCTACTTACTTAGCGTAAGCTTTCTCCAGAAGAGCTGGCCAAAGTTGTTCAGAATTACTGCAGTGCATAAATGCGAGTTTCCCATGTACGGTTGGTAATCGGTCGTCCACTAACACTTCTACCCATTGGCCGCACCACCAAAGACGAAATCTGAGATAGGAAACGATAAAAATGAATAAAAAAGAGGCCTTCGAAAAAGAGAGAATTGAAGTCAGTCGTGGCGCAGGGGCACAGGAATGTGACTGTAAACGCGACTCGAGGAATTGCAATATTTATTTAAAATTATTTTTTCATTTCTTCGCTCTGGTGTCAAGGCAAAGCGCGGCGTTGAATTCCGCCACTCAACATGCAATGCATCCGAAATTCGGTGGAAAGTGGGGAGTGGAGTGTCTTAATACTTGGTTCCCTCCCCTGCTGTGTGCAGATTGCATACCTGAATGACATACAGAGTGAAGCTGATTTAATTAGATTGTGAATAAAAAAAATTAAGAGAGGCAGAGGAAGACTTTTGACTTTTGAGAACAAGGTATTGTTGATACTGGAGGAAGGTTAAAAGAATGAGGACCTCCTGAAGGCATGTATTTAAAGTTTGATGACTGTGCACAAAGCGAAAGATGCATAACACATGGTGAGGAACGAGAATTCAAAACTTATTGTTTCATTAATCTGTTTTCTACTATCAAGCCATTTCATAAGTAGTAGGTACACCATTTTTAGTCGAACCGTACTTGGACAAAACATTCAAGATTATTAGATAATAGTCGTCGATTGCGATTTTGATGCTTAAATATAAAAAAAATAACTTCATGTTCTCCCGTTCCTTTAAAAATTACGTGAAAAGTTTGACATTTTTAAGTCCAATAGTTTAGTCTGTACGTTGTCTATCAGTCACTCAGTAACGGAAGCGTTTTTACGTATAGATTATTTATTAAAGCAAAACAAGTTAATTAAGAGGTTAATTTATAAAATTAAGTATAATACTAACCTAAATATGCCAGCATAATTAGTATCTATACGTTGATCAGCGGGGACGACTCTGTAAAAGAGTCCTTTACACAAATATAAAACTCCCACACACGAAAGTAGCCATTTATCGCCTGGAACAAACGAAATATTTCATGGAAATAGAAATGTTTCACATTTTTTTGAGACATTTGACATTTGTTGACAATTTTTTTGAGACATTCGACATTTGTTGACTTTTTTTGAGACATTTGACATTTGTTGACATTTGTTTGACGTTTGTTGAGCTATTAAGGCCCTCGTGACGCAGTGGCACATCAACTGAATGTGAAAGCGACGGTTGTCGGTACCAATCCCACTCAAGGAAATAAATTATTTTTCGGACGGACAAACAACAAAACAAAGTGATCCTATAAGAGTTCCGTTTTTCTCTTTTGAGGCACGGAACCCTGAAAATATCTTTTTATATTTATAAAAGGCGTTGCAACAGTAATTATAAGGCAGAATGTGGAAGCAATAGATTGCCCTTTAATGTACTTCACCATATTAGTTGAAGGTTGGAGACCTTGAAGGTGACTTATATTATTTCAAAGTCGACTTAATTTATAGACATGTATAGTTATGTAAGTAGATTAACCTAACTAGCTTAAGCGGGAATTCAAACCGTAGCTCTTGAATATTGTCCAGTTGCGGAATTCAACACCGCGCATAGCCTGGTTATCAGAGCGAAATTATTAAATATTTTTATTCCCTCGAGTGGAAATCGAACCCGCAAGAGTGCGACTCTAAACGCGTCTGTCGCATTCCACAACCGTTGCCCCGCACTGATGTTATAAATATAAAAAATATATATATTTTTTATATTTTTCCGCTGAATTCGTTATGTATTGCCTTAATGTTGACTATCGGAACCATACTTTGCCTCGACACCTCGAGTGGCAATCGAACCCACAACCTGTCACGTTTACAGTCACACTTTGTACACCTGAGCCACTGGCCTCATAACATAATAATTGTGATAGATAATATCGATTTAACTAACTCTACCTTTTTTTAAAATTAAATCTACTTTTTAATAAAATGAGGATAACTTAAATTACTAAGTAACAATAAATAATTCGCATAAAGTAAAGGACTACTATATGCATGTGGCTACAAATACTTTAGGCTTCACTACGGCCAACATGGATATGTTATTATACAATCGCATATATACGTTCTCGTAGGAACCGTTACGTCTCCCTTCACACGGCTTACTTCAATAAGTATGATTAATGGTGCTCCGAGAACGTAATTGGTTTTATTAATAAATGTAGGTTCAAATTCCATTTGGAATATTTGTATGTTTTAATCGGGGGAGTAAATTATTGTCTTCAACGCCTTGTCTTGTTACTAGAGCGAGAAAATGTCGAACGCGTTTATATGTAGCTCTACTCTACTTTTTTTATTAAAAAAAAACTTTAAATTCTTGCAGTTTATGAAAGTGACTGAAACTAGGCTTAAAGGTAACTTTATGATGAAGGAACCGAAGACAAAGCCAATCTTTCGCGAGCTCAACTATAATAAATAACATACACATTATGTTACATTCGCTATGCTTAAAAAATAATAAACAGTTTGACAGACATCTTGTTTAAATGTCGTGACCTGTTTTTTTCTACTTAAGAAGTGTTTCTGAAGAAGTCTAAAAGAAGTATTGCGAAGACTAGTCTTTTTTTGAAAACTAAAGTCTCTTTTAAAAAATTCATTACACTCCGTTATTTGAACAAATTTGAATGAATTTTGTTATAGGTATATTGTTTTATCTTCTTAAATATATTTTTGTATAAAAAAATCATATTCTTTCTTAATAATTATGAAATTTTCATAACACCGTAAAGCACAGAAGTTTAAACAGAGAGCAAAAGCTTAAAATTATTAAAATCTTTACAATGCATTCGCCATAGCAAATAAGTCAATCTGTACACTACGTAAACAAATGATTAAAGTAAAATGTTTTATTATAATATTTTAATATATTGTTTTTTTTTTAAATTATATTTGTACTATTAACTGTAGCGTATTACAAATACCTAATTAATTAACAAACAATAAACTGTCATATAGTTGTAACTGGAGAACTTACCAAGTCTGCCGGTCACCACGTCGAAGCTATCATTGTTGTCGACTATAAACTTCGGGTTGGCGTACAATTCCTGAAAGCAATTGTGTAACTTGTTAGAGAAGTTAAGTATTTCGGAGTTCGAAACATACGGGCACGGTCTATAGATATATGTAAATTAAATTGAAATATCTGTTTTAATATCATTTATTTAAAATATATTAATTGTATGTTTGTGTATCTTCTTTTTTACTTTTGTATTGCTAGTGCTAGGATAAACTAAGGATTTTTTTGATTCAGGATTTTTCATCAGGACTTTTGATTTCAACCTTATTTATAATTATTTCATAAATTCTATTAACCATAAACCTACACGGCTATATATTCAATGCTTTGTCTGTAAATTAATATCTTAGTAATCAAATCACGACCTTTATACGTAAAAATTGTGGGCGTTCTGTCGAAACTCGTAAACAACCACCTTTTTTGATCATTTTTATTTGTTTGAAGTATAAAGTGTATATGTATTTGATACTTAATATTTCTTTATCTTTTTAATTTTTATTATGTATCTTTTTTATTTAATTATGTAGTTTAAAGATGCTATCACCGTGAAACAAAAGTGTCTTCAAAGCAGGTTCAGGCAGATCAATTTGAGTTCGACTCAAAAGTATGTTAAGATTTATTAAAAACCATCAGAGTGCGAGTCAGATTAACGTACAAGGGGTCCTGTATCTATAAAAAAATACGTTTCTAGTATGAAATCTATGGAGCCGCATTAATTATTTGTTTTATTTATTTCTTGCAATTTGTTGATATAGCGGCAAGAGAAATAAATCATTTGTGAATTTTAACTGTCTAAGTGCATGAGAAACAGTCTGGTGATAGACGGACAGACAGACAAACAGATAGACAGCTGAGTCTTACAAATAGGGTCTCGTTTTACATTTAAAAAATATACATAATTTTTTTTCACGCTATATCCCACACACAACAGGGTAGACAGCGGGCATTGAATGTTAAGACACTCTGGTCTCCGTTTTTCGCTAAATTCTGAAAGCATTGCGTGTTGAGTGACGGCCGCGAGTGAATACAAAGTGCAATAAACCACTGCACATTGGAACCTGATGAGGCACTCTTAATCTCATCTCTTTCTACTCTACTATAAAATGTTTTTAAATGTCAAATGACAACTCGTTATAGAATATATACCATATTCTATAACAAATTATCATATACAATGTATTCTATAAAATTGTTGCACATACAATTTGCATATATGTGGGTGGTAGACGACCTTGCTGGTCAGGTACCAATGTTATTCCCACCAAAGTTTTTACGTCGTAAAATTGAAACAAAATACGTAAACGTTAAATAAAAAAATTATGGCTCGAGTCTCACTTGTAGAAATGTAATTTTTAATGTTTTTTTTCCTCCCTCTCGTAAAGAGGGCGGCGTTGTGTTCCGCCATTCAACACGCAATGTCTTCAGAATTCTGCGGAAAGTGGGGAACGGAGTGTCTTAACACTAGATTTCTTCTGCCTACCATGCTGTGTGCGGGATACAGCGTGAAGCTGATTTCTTCAAATCATGTTACCAAGTTAATTATTTTGTGGGTAATGTATTGTATTGTTATTTTTTGATGAATGTATTGCCTCGACGCCAGAGCGAAGAAATGGAAATATAAATAAATTTAAATAAATATTTAATTGACTCGAGTGGAGATCGAACCCGCACGCCTGGCGTCTAATTATGTTAGAGACATTTTTTATAAGACATTTGACGGATACGACAACGCGAGCGACCGTAGCGTGTGACGAAAGCTAACCGAGGCCTTGAACACATTCAATTACGTAAGTTGAAATTAGGTAATTTTTGCAATTCATACCTTCACTAAATTAATTTTTATATAGATAGATTTATTGAGGCCGCAGTGGCGTGACAGTTATGGATTTGATCCCAACTCGGGGGAATTAATTATTTATAATTTCTCCTTTGTATGTTTTCCATTCAACGTGACACTGGCGAAGTGATTAGTGCTGAATTGGCACGCTCGGAACGCCATAAATAAAGAGCATAACATATTTATAATCTCTATATATAACAAAAATAGTAAAAATATTTTTTCTGTATTTTTGACTAAAATGGATAGGGGGATATTTAAAAAGAATAATAGAAAGCAAAAATTTTTTTTTTGAATTTCTTGTCTGTCTGTCTGTATGTATGTATGTATGGCCACGCTAATCTCCGAAAGTACTGAACCGATTTACTTGAAACTTTCTCCATTGCTTTGTTTTAACTCAACTTGACTACACTTGGCACGTCGAACGAATGAATGATGAAAGAATAGCAAAAAAGACCTCGCTTGTGACCGAGGGTGACCTCGGTTGACCTTCGGAAACACAGTACTAAAGATGCTGGAGTAAGGTCACGTAAAGAGTATGAGGACCCAACGAAGGGCATGTATGAAGTGGAAATGCCGACAAGACAGAAATGCACATTCGTCCAAATAATGTCATAGAATTCCTATTCTATTAAAATTCAAAAAGAACACTTTATAATCGGCACTTGTTTGTTACCACAAGTGGTACCACGGGCAGCATTTTAAAGAAGCGCTCGGTAGCGCTACGTTGTTATAACGGTAAGGCTCGCGTTCTTAACGTGCTCTTTCCTTTTCTAAAACGTGTCTGGAATTCACTTTATTTTAGTACTTACAAATCGAATACACCTACAAAGTTTATTGTATCAATAGAATATCTTTTTATTATTATTATAGTTTAGTTACTTACATTTCTTTTTATTTTCAATTTAACGCTATATCTCCAAAAACAGGGTAAATAGAGTAGGAATCGAACCCCACAACCGTCGTTTACAATCAGATACTGTGGCCCCATAATTGCTTTTTTAATGTATGCGCCTTGCTTGCTTATATTTGGAAATACAGTTTTACTTTGAATTTTATAAATTTAATTAAAGCATTAAGATGGATTATGTATAGTTAGGAGAATAACTTCGTGTAGGAAAAAAGTAACAATATTACGATAATATTTCAATATTATTAATTAAAAAAAAAATGGTGTATCATTTATATTTAAATCAAATCCATTATGAATTGATCGACTTATCACAAAATAAAAATAATAATGCAGCTTCACTGCAGCTTTATCGATAGTAAGGCTGGCGAAACTCAACCCCGCGTTCTTTTTTACTAAAATGTGTATCGTCTGGCATAAATCTCAAATAACCTTCTAAATTTATGCTTATTTAGATAAATATTCATGAAAAGAAAGGTGAAAGTAATCTAGTGGCCAGTGACCCACATATGACGTGATGATGCTCATTTACATACAATTTCGGTACTTACCTCGATTGTACTTACGAGTATACAAAATCTACATACATACATTCATACATATTTTATGTGTATTATTGTTTATTCGTCACTCATCTGGTTGACGAGGGTGTAGGCTTTTTGGTTGACCAGACCAAGCAAAGTTAATATTTTATAAATAACCAACCTAACCATGCACCAAATGTATAACGTGCCAGGATATATTTACGTATTTAGTTTAATAAATCATTAATGTCATTAAAAACTTTTCAATTGAAATGTAATGTGAATTGATTAATAGTATTTTTTGTTTTGATAACACTTCAATACCTATGTTTATGCACAGTCACTCTGTTACGCGGTATTCCAAATATTTTAAGCCATTGAGCACTGGCCAACACTAAAATATAATATAATGGTATATACTTTGTTAACCAACTTCTATAAGAAAAGGAGGTTATCAATTCGACTGTTTTTTTTTCGTATTTAGATCCGTATTTATAAGCCGCTCTTAACTCTGTGATCGATATTGAGAATAATGTTGACATGAAAACGATCTTTAGTTGCCATTTTCATTCAAAGATTATAATTTATGATTAAAAACGGTCTCAAGATCGATCTCAGTTTTTTTTTTACATAGAGACACACATTATCAATTTTCTGAGCCTAACTTTATGTATAATAATATAAAATAAATATATTTAATAAAAATTGATTGATATCAAAAAGTTTAAAACATATAAAAGAAAAATAATCACTTTAGCTCGTTTCCATTCGAATGTGAAGGGTGGGACTTGGTGGTAGAAAACGGAAGGTTGTACTGCAGGGAAGTCCGGGTCTTCCCAAAGCTCGTGCCTTTGAAGACAACCTGCCTTGATGCGCTCGTACTCAGTCATTCTGTAACAACATTAGTATTAAGTTAAATGTATATCATTTTCTATATATAAAAAACGGGCTCATGGTTTTTCCGTGTGGGAAGTAGGGTAGGGTAGATGAAACCTTGTGCTATGTAACTCCGTCCCTCACATCCCGCACAGTTTTTGAGATATTGCGTGTTGAGTGGTGGAACTTAACCCCGCACTTTAACTTCCAGAACGGGTAATGTAACGCAAAGCGCTGCGTTTAATTCCACCACTGAACACGCAATGCCTCAAGAATTTAGTGGAAAGTGTGAAACGGAAATGTCTTGAAGGGAACAGAGTGTTTAAACATAGGATCCCTCTGCCTACCCCGCTATGTGCGGTATACGGCATAAAGTTAAAAAGAAATTAATTATAATCAATGTCCTGAGGTCCCTCGACTCTCGAGTGCAAAATCGAACTCAAGATCATCGCGTTTACCACTGTGCCACCACGGCCTCACCTTCCTAATACATATATATTTATATCAAATTGAACAAACCACGAAGAAATTTCTAATATATGTACATAATGGATGAGTAGTAACAATAATATTAACACTTTATGCACATAAAATATTATGTCTTTATTAAGATAATAACATATAACGTGTTAATATACATACACTACGGTGCACTACAAGTAACTATGTGGAACCTATTATGAAATTCTTTAAAAAAAATAAATAATTTAACAAAAGTTGAAATGTCGGGTAGAAGAGTATATAAGTTTATTTACATAAAATACTGCTTAACTTCAACTTCAATCAACTTCTTTAAATAAAAAATAATACACTGCAGTTATAACAATAAGAAATTCTAATCGCTTATTACGTTATTGACATTGATGACAAATAAAAATAGTTTAGCATTCATTCACAAGAAACTCCATTGTGAAGCGAAACAATCGGCGGCATTACCATTGAACGAAGGAGAAAACTGAATTGGCGCTCACAATTTTTTTTTTAATGGAAAAAGGACAAGGCAAACGAGCGTTCGGGTCACCTGATGATGATCACCGCCGCCCACGACCCCGTGCAGCACCAGAGGAGCTACAGGTGCTATACATTCATATTATAAATTTACTATAATTTACTGGAATTATTCCATAAAATATCTTATTGAAACTGGGATTTCGTTATTACATATTTAATTCACAGAAATATGTCACAGTTCACAGCTACCATCGTTCTGTTAATTTACCTATTTTTTAAAACACAGCGTAGCTTTACTAACGAGGTCGAGAAAACAAAAGTAATTTATATTTATTTATACAGAGTATTTTTGACTACACCATTACGGTATATATAGTGTATAATAAATATATTTTAAACTTTAATAATCTATATAATATGTACAGGCGTCATCTAATAATAGTAAAATAAGCATTATATTTCTCATATTATCTCTACATATAAAAGACTTAAACGCGCTCGGCTCGTATTGCTTAATACCTACACCTTACACACCTTTTTTCATCAGCCTATCAAACCAAACCAACCAACCAAACATACTAATAAACATATCTATTTTATAAATATTTGGTTTTTTATAGACAATTATACATCTTATACAATTAGACACAACTAAAGAATTGAATTTAAATACTTTTATCATTAAAATTCACGCACATTATATTGTTTACAGTGAAATGTTAACACATTGGTCTGCTAATGGGTTTTTGAATTGTAATGCTGAGTTGACTCGTTAAAAAAGCTTTTAATATAATGCTTGTAAGTTATGGGGCCAATATGTATATTTAGTATTAATTTTTTTTGGAAATCCTACGTTTTCGAGTAATCTGGTTAAAATTTCATTTAAAATGTGTAAAAATCTCGAAAATCAAAAATCATCAATTGTATAATATTATTTGTATAAATATAGTTAGTTCAAAATCATATATACGGATAAAACTGGGATATAATAGTATGGCTTTTACGTAATAAATATTTTATTGCCAATACATAGAATATTAAAATTGCTGATTATGTTACTTCACGCTTAATCCCGCATATACGGTCAAGACACTCCGTCCTACGCGTTCCTTCGATATCGTGGAAAGTGACGCCGCTCACCGCACTTTGGGCCATGATTTTATAAACATTGCAGCCGAATGTATATGTATATTCCACTGCGACAAGTTGGCCTCAATTTCAATATGGATAGAAAATAAGAAAAAAATATATTTATGGTTATGCTTATATACATATATTAATCTAAATATAAAAAATACATACAATATTTTTTATAAATATTCTTATTTTTTCATATATATGTGACAAGTATTTTAGAAACACTCGTAGCGACATTACAAATGGTTGGTATAGATTCGATATAGACCTCTAACTGGTTTGTCATTGAAAACTTGATTAAGAAAGAAAGTTGACACTCACTGCTTAGCCTAAGCTTGAGCAAGAAACATTAAATTCTATATGCCACTGGCTATTAGAACGAGTTTAGTATAATATTTAAATATGTTTTATAAAATTTTCTATAAAAAAATATTTATTTATTTATTAAGGCATTGCGTGTAGAGTGGCGGAACTCAACGCTGTACGCCTCGACACCAGAGACTATTTAATTGTAATGTAATTTACGCCTGTACTTATCTTTCAAACCTGAGATCGATCTTCAAATGCCGTTTTTTATTCACAAATAAAATATCTGCGAATGAAAACGCACCTCAAGATCGATTTCAGATTTGACACCGAGTTATAAATACGGGTGGTAATTATTATATTTTTAAAAACATACATTAATGACTTTAATGGAGAGATGTAGATCACCCGTTTTTACACTCTATACCCAATTCATTGTACGCAGAGGGTACAATTTAATAAGATCTTAAATAAATAAAATAAATAAATCAGATTGACGCTGTATCCCGCACACAGCAGGGTAGGCAAAAGAAACATAGTGTTAGGACACTTCGCTCCCCATATCTTTGGGTTTATTTAAAAGCCTCACGTTTCAAACACTTTGCAGTCCTTAGTACTTGGATAGTCCATTCGTCCAGGAAGATTATAGATAGGTGTTACATCACGTTAATACTTTCTATGTAACTTAGTATACTTACAGTCAGTTACTTCGAACACTCATAATGTGTCACAAAACTCTATCTATCGACTATACTCCTTTACTATCCTATTGACCAATTGTCGTAAAAAAAAACAAGTTATTTTATAAACAGCGAAAACCAAATGAGCAAAAAACATTTCTTTTTTTTAAACTTATAAAATACTGTCCCCCAGTTTCTATATGACAAATACATATATTTTCGCTAAGTTTCCACTTTTCTTACAATAATTATAGTATTTTAGATAAAATAGTAAAAGAAATGATAATGCAAAGTCGGTCCGTCGCGTCATGCATGTGCATACCATAAAATAGAACACCGACCCACATGCTCAACTCTCCACTCGTTTACGCGCATTGGTGGACGCATGGTGTACAAATGATAAACACTCGTACATACGCGGTAATCTTAGGAACTGCTTGTTCGAATGAGAAATTTTGTTTTGTATTGGATAGTTAATTATTTTGTCGAGTGTGTTGGCTAGAATTGGGGAAGGCCTATGTCCAGCAGTGGACAAAATATGGCTGTTGATGATGATGATGATGGTGAGCTAATTATATATATTTCTTTGTGATCCACCGTAACTGCGGTCAGAGCTACTAGTACTTATTGCTTGTATATTTTATGTTCAATAGTTTATAGAAGGTTTTAGATGTAAGAGTAGTTTGAAATGTATAATAAAAAGAAATTTAATTGATTTTTAGAGCCCTACCCAGTAGGCCTAGCGAAGCAATGTCCTCTACCACTCGCTTAACTTAATTCACAAATATTGAGAAATCTCACATTATTTAACGAATTTGCTTTGAGTTCGCTTGAATATTCAAATGTTACCTGCATAGTGCCCGTGTTGTTTACTTTTGTCCTTATTTGTGTTCGAAACGCCGAAAAAAACTTCTATACAAGTGTAGATAAAAGAAGTATAGAAAATAAATAAAAAATGTATATTTTTATGAATATTTTAGGAACGTAAAACCTGTATAGACAATAATAATGACATCAGCAGACATCCTCGGTTTAAGTTAGGACCACTTTAATATATGAAATATAAGAAGTAATATAAATATTTCGTAAATTTATATATAAGTGTTATAGTAAATTGTAATGGAACTCGTTTACCAACTTTCTATTTCATATTTAATTTAGGCAAAGTACAAACTTGCCGAAGTGAAGGTATACAGCGTAAGCTTATGAAATGAAAATTTATTACGAGTATAAAATTGATATACTTAATGTATCTATTATTTTCATGTTCACGCATTATCCCGCTTAGTGCGGGCTAGGCAGTAGAAACTAATGTTAAAACATCCTGTTCTCCGCCGAATTCGACGCAATACGTTTTGAGTGACAAAACTAGCGCCGCGTTTCGTCTACAAGAACGAAGGAATGATCGTAATTTTAAAATAATCACTCTTACAAGTAAAATTACTTGTGGGAGTTGTACCCACAACCATCATCTTGATTTTGTTCAATTGCCTACTTTTAAGAAAAGAAATATGCAAAAAACAAAGATATCCCATGCATGCATTGCATTTATTAATCATTAAAAATCTGTATTATGGGTTAAGCTCCAAAAATCACCAACAAAAGAGAAAACTCTGATTATATATTCAATTTTATTTATTATACTTTAAAATGTAAATTATAATATGCATATTTAAATAATATTTTTGCTAAATATTGTTTTTATGTAAATAACACTCATATAAGAAGAGATGAAAGTAGACAGTTAAAGATCTTTTATAAATAGAAAAAAAGCTCAAACTCTTCGCTTGCAATACAAATAGAATAAAACAAAACCAACCATTACCAACAATAATAGAATTGCGTAATTTTCTAAACTACGGCATAGTTTATACGAAAGAGGCCGGAAAATAGTGACGCTAGAAATTATCGGATCGCAAAAGTGTTTTGTGGAAAAAGTTTGTATACAAAAAATAATAATATAATAATGGAATGTCTAATCGACCTTCCATACATAATCTCTAAGAAGTTATACATTATTACATCACTTACCTTAGTCAGTGTTATACATTGTCTAAAACTACACTAAGCACTGTAAAGCACTCATGCGCACGTCGCGATGGTAACAGGTAACTGGTTTCCGATGAACTTCTCGAAGTGGTCGCCCCTCTCTTTTGTTAGGTAGGTATTGCGTGTATGGGAGAGCGGAAAAGTGATTTCTTTTTATCCATATGTTATATGGATATTTATACTGTATTATATTTGAGAGGCCGTCGTGGTGTAGTGGTATAGCCTGACTGTATATGTGACGGCTGTGGGCTCGATTTCCACTCGACGAAATATTTTATTTCATTTCCACGCTCTGGCGGAGAAAAGTGCAGCGTTGAGTTGCGTTATTTATAAAAGATTAGGCGATACGTGGGAAAAAGAATGCGTTTGCACTTGATTGCCTGACGGCCTCAGGTAAGATTGTTGTATTTTAAAATATTATTCTACAATCGCCTCCGCTTATCGTAAGTGTTAGTTCATAGTAAAACTGGAGTTATGGCGATGTTTAAACGACATAAGCCTTTGGCACCGGTTGTTTACAGTCAACCACCCTGTAACTTTCTCGTTCGCTATTGAACCTCTAAGACAATGGTCTACTAGTCTAGACAGTTTTCACAATTTCCACTTATATGTATATAACCTATTATGTATGCATATATGGTCCATTTAAATATGTTCATAAAACGAAATTTAAATATATAATATATGCATAATTATTTTCACAAAAAATCATGCACTTTACGAAATTAGGAAAGTATTTGACTGTAAAAGTGGTCATAGGTTCGATTCTATTCGGGGAAAATACGTATATTTGTGATAATTACATTTTTCGCCTTAAAGAAGACATTCCGTTCTCTTCTGTCTACTCTATAATAGAGTAGTTTCTTACCTGCGAATATTTATTTGCCCCGAGTAAGAGACAGGGATATCGTAGCTAACTATCGTATCAATAATTATGCACTTGAATGTATTTTAAAGAAACTGAAGTATGAATATTCATTATCTCAAAGATATAAAGTTACGTAAGTGTCAGCATTTAAGGAGTACTCCTCAAATGCCGACACTGCGTAACTTTATATCTTTGAGATATTTATCTGATTTTATTACAATCATTATTATAATTTTTAAATTACTATTTTTTTTAAATTTGGAAGCAAAATTAAAAAAAAAATTAAAATGGGAGGTAGAGGTAAAACGCCTATCATTTTCCACAAAATTCTGTTGAAATAGAGAAAACTTTACTCCTTCGGTAAAATCATTTGTATAACATTAAGTAGAATACGGTATTTATCTAGAGTAGGAATTAGTGTTTCGCTCTGTTAGGTAACCATTTTAAAATCGGTCCACTGCTATCGGTTTTATCTGCTCCTTCGTGATCTGCCAATTATTAGAGAAAACACCGTCTTATTACACTAACTTATAGTATAAAATCATACAAATTTTATTTCAAGAGAACAATTCAAAGCTTTGTTTTCCAGTTTTAAGAATGAAACGTGAATTTTGGTGTGATAGAGCAAGTATTTTTTTTGTGTGTATCCGTTTTTACGTTTCAATTTGGCGTCGAATACGTTTCGAAAGTACTTTAGTACTTATTCGCTTCGTTGGACCTTCGAATTGATGAATCAGATATTACCTACTATGTCGATTATATTTCGACATAGAGACAGGAAATCGACTGTCTTGTGGCTATTTGGTAAATATATATTACTAGTAATATGTTTTAGTGAGCTCTAAACGCGTTGGTTGTGGATTTGATCTCCACCTGGGGAAATGATTTTATGTAAATTGTGAATTTTCATTTTTCGCTTTGCATGAGCATGCAATGCCTTTTTCAAAAAACAGAGGACAGAGTTTCTTGACACCAGGTTCCTTCTGTCTATTTAACGGTTTTTGTGAAAGATGAAAGTGAAAACAAGTAAGTTGCTATTGAAAAAGGTTTTTTTAAACAAATGGCTTTTCTCAAATGGTCTTCAAAAATATATGTGGCAGTTTATATTCGTTCTCATAAATGTGAGACATTTCTATACGCAACGACGTTCTTAATAACATTTGATGATAAATAATACACGATATTAATTTTAAATGTATATAATTGTTTTTTAGGAATTATATATAAAGATTAAAACTAAGGTTTGAAAAAAAATATTTTACATTAGGTATATAAGTCCTAAAAGATACAAATGAAGTGAGAGAAATAAATATGGTACATATTTAGTATATTACAAGTACATATCAATCAAAAAAAATTATGTATGAGAAATTTCTATAATATATAAAATGTTTTTTTAATGATCAACCAAATAGTGTTTCTGCGTTTTAAATTAAAATAATATTGATATTAATAAAATAATTAAACATGATTAATGCAAAAATACAATAGGAATATAAAACTTAAAATTAGTAAAATAATAAATACATTGTCTTAAAGTCAACGGAACTCAACGCTATACTTTTTTTAACTGTCTAATATTTAATTGAAGTCTCTGTCGGCTATTTCATATGGACAAACGTGTCTTATCTACGCATTAAGCGGCGTTAACAATTTTATATAACTAATAAATTATAATGATACTTATAAATTATGTCACTTTTATATAGAACAAATCGAATTTTAGTCCATTATTATACCGAGTCCAATGATTCTTCTTGAAATATATTCAATTTTAGCTCAAGTTTTTTTTATTCAAATCTACTGTAGGATGCTTTTAGATGCGCCACGCTCAGAAGTTATAGATAATTTATACACATATTCAAAATTGGCCTAGTACGCAGATTTTCTACAGTTTCTTTGAAGAATTTAATATTTAATATTTTTTCTATGTGAATACTATACTAAAATACTATTAATTAAAGATAATTTCTATATACAGACAATTAACCTACGGATTATATTATATGCAGAATAAAAGCGCGCCAAGCCATATTCTTCATTTTTTTTTATTTGAATTAAATTAAACTTAATTTAAAAAGAAAAAAATAAGCATAATCAATTGTTTTACATATGCATTGGTTAGTTTTAAACTCGAATCACATTTTTTATGGAAATTAGGAGAAATGATACCTAAACGTAGTATGAATGTTGGGTTGCCGGGCAGGAGTCTTGGGGAGGGGAGTGGGCCCCACAGCCGACGAGGACACGGCATGATGGTACAGGCGATGCGGAGTATTGCTGAAAATATTAATTACATCTATCATTGGTGAGGTCCTGATGGTAAATGTGATAGTTGCTGGTTTGATTACTACTTGGGGGAATTAAATGTTCGCACTAGTAAGAAGACAAAGCGTGGCCTTGAGTTTCGCTTTCAACAAGGAATGTCTCTAAAATTGTGTGGAAGGTTGAAGACGGAATATCTTTTGGAGAGCTGTCCTCTGCCTACTCTGCGGTTTACGGGAGACAGTATAAAAAACATTAAAATATATATGCATATGTATATATTTCAGTAACGTAGTACATCAACTCTTCAGTTACCCCATGAATGGGTGAACAACCAACATCAGACAGCACGCACTACTGGGTATAGAACGCAAAAGTTTGTAAAAATACATGTGTCTTTTAATAGAGGACGATATGAAAGAGATTTTTGTGAAATTCTTACAGGAATGGAAAAATCAATCAATATTTTACGCTTAACAGTCGAAAGTACAAACGAAAAAAATTGAAATGGCACGACTGGAGTCATAAAATGTACGCAAATACATTTATGCGTGATAACTCCTTTTAAATAAACGTGCTATATGGAAAAATAAATTATGTGAAAATATTTCTTATTTTAATTTTTTTATATGAAAAATCCTTACATTCTGGCACGCCGCTAATTGGTTGACCGTTATGTTTGTAGTTCCGAGGACACGTTCTTCTCTAGCGAAATCTGGTTCCCGGTGGAAAGTACCTTTTTAATTATAATTATTAACATTTTTAGTATAATTGAGAAAAGTTTTTTAGTATCTCATTATAGGCTTTATGGGAATAGAATTAAAGGTTTTTTTTTATAGTTAGCTAGGCCATAGTTAATCAGCATATAAACACCGCAAAGGCTGAGAAAACCATAAAACATTTCCCCGAATGGGAACCTACGAATATCATATAGGTAGGATACTTCTTGAATGCGCATCCGTAACTTATCTAAGTTATTCTTAAAGTTTTATGTTGGTATATAAAAACTTAATTTTTATATATAAGCGGTATAAGAGGCCATATCTTTATTTTTAAAGTAAATGTAGAAATACGTTTTTTTTTAGGAAATAAAGGGGCTGTAGATCTGAGTATGTGGTTTAAATTTCTACTCAATACCTCCAAGTATTCCTGAGATAAAGGCTCTTGACAGACCGACAACAATGTGATCTTATAAAGTTATAAGGTACGGAACCCTAAAAATCAACAAAACAACCAACCATCAGATCTCGGCACCAAATCGGGGTTTAGCTCCAAGTTATCTCTCTTCGCCTTCACCAGTTTAACACAAACAGTAGTAGCAGCGATCGCGGCGGCCACCGCCACCGCGCCCGCTGCGACCTCCAGCCATCGTGTCCATGAATGTACTGGCATGTCTTCTGATACAGCTACTATTATAAAAAGAAGAAAGAAGTTTGTGTTATTAGAAAAAATATTAAAAATTCTTTTAAGCTTTAATATACCTTAGACACATATAAAAGAAAACGTGTATAATATCATAATACTAACCTAAAAGTACCTTTAATTAAAATTAACGAACAAAATAAGTAAAAGTAACTAAAGAAAATTCTGAATATTAAAAATAATAAATAATCAGCGGCGTTAAGTTCCACCACTCAACACGCAATATCTCCAATCCGGGTGAAGAGCGGAGATCAGAGTATCTTGACAGTAGGTTCCCTTTACTTCCCCTACAGTATGCATTCCCTACATATACGGCGTGAATCTAAAAAATATATTAAAATAATACCTGAAGCACTAAGTGGTGTAATAGTTTGCAAATGCATAGTCTTCGTTTCGCTCCGTCCCCTGGAGCTGCTCGCGTACACTCTCGCTGTCAGGTTTTTGTCATCTTCTATATCAGGCAGGTGGAAATGACCAGCGGCGTTCGAGATATTTTGCAGAACTGTACCCTCGATGTTGAGGAGCTCTAAGTGAACGATTTGTGATCTTCCGCCGTCCCAACCTATATAATAAGAAATATGTTATATATTTATTTAAAATGGTCATTTTTTTAAGAAATAAATGTAAATAAATGAAAATATATATTATTGATTGGTAATAAAGTATTAGTTGTGTATTCGATTTTAAATAAAAAGTCAGTCAGTTTCAGTTCCACTCAAAACATTGTAAATTTAAAATGAGTGGAAAGTCAAAAATTAATAATTAAACATATTATTTCCTTACTATCTTTCTGCATACATATGAAGAAAATACAAGATATTTTTGAATTCGCAAAAATCTTTAAACATACCTTTCTGGCATTGAACCCGTACTGCATTCGGATAAGACCTTAAAACTACACATTCCGGTGCATGTGGGGGTCCTCCAGGTGCGATCGTATAGGAGCAGGGACGTTTCTGTTCCCCAAATGCATTTGTCGCGCGACATAAGAGTACCCCTACATCGGAGTCACGAGGCAGCCATGTTAGAGTCGAGGCGAACCTGTTATGATGGCCGGGGACTTTCTAGAAACAATAAATAAAACTGAAACATCGTTGGATTTGACCATACACTGCTCGTACCTCGACCTACCGCTAGAATTGCAGTAGCAAAATTTATATAAATTAATAGCATAATTGGTCAAAATTTGTACATATTAATTATACAGTTTTCAGACATTACCAAAGAATGTAATTGTAAAAAATGTATAAAGGGTTAATTTTTTTTACTTTTGCTCTGGTTTTTCTCATAAGGTTTTAAATATTTTTTTCAATTTTATTTGAATGAGAATTTTTCAATAATAGTATGTTAAATTCAGATGAGAAAAGCATAAAAAATACTTTTCTCTACGCTACCTAAAGAAGTGAATACTATTTTGATTATATCTATATATTTAATTAAATACCTTGGAGCTAGTGTAAACAGTCCTAGAATCAGCAAACGTCCAACTAAACTGTAGTGGATCGGGAGATGCTTCTATCACGCAGGTGACTGTTTCTGCCTCTTGTAGTACAGCGCCGATAGTTTCTTCTCGGGTTGTCAAACATATTGGCCGATCTAATAAGTGGAAAGAGCGAATTAGTTATCATTATTTTATTTCCGTCTACCCCCAAATTTAGGAGAAATTGACAAATATTCAAAAAACAATGTATCTTTGTTGTAAGATACTGAATTTATTGTAAACCCCCTTGTTCCCCTATGCGTGTTGAGCGCATTGCCTCCAGAATTCATTGGAAAATGGGGAACGGAGAACTCTCCATCAGGGGAACTTAATATTAGGTTCCCTCTGCCAACCCAGCTGAAGCCTGAAGATAAAAAAAATATTTAATTAAGTCGTCCTAGGGAAATATATACTTACATCCAACATTTAAAGTAACTTTATCTTCAAAAACCGACTTAGGTAAATGAGAGTTGTGTGCTCGACAGATTAGATCATGTTTGCTGTCTCGCAGTGAGGGGGCGAGCGTCAGCGAGGACACTGTGTAGTTGCCATCGTGTAACTCCTGAAGCAGTATAGATAAATTTATATGAAATAAGGTTATAATAAATAAGTTAATATAGTTAATAAGAGTAATACAAACGTAAATAAATATTGCACTCCCTCAAGTGGGGATCGAACCCATAACCGTCGCGTTACAGTCACACCCTTGTGCCGCTGCGCTACAATGGCCTCAATTATAACAAATCTTCTGTATATTTAAACAGACAAACGACGTACACCAGAAACTATGCAGCGAAGGAAGCTTCATCATAATGGTTCCTTGGAGAGTGTTAAAGGAATCAAGAGAGTGAGAAGTGAGAAAGAGAGTATTTTTCAAAATTCTTACGGATAAAAAATCTAAAAATATCCTATAAACGTAATACATAAAATAAAGGATATTACATCCTATAAATGACTTAGGTAATGATGAATGGTTTTAAAATATATGGCTCACCTTATGAACAGTAGGTCTCAACAACATATCCCCAAGATGCCAAGTAATAGCTGGTGGTGGAACACAACCCACCACCACGCAGTCAACTACGCGTGGTTGTCCCGTTTCGAAGTCAAAATTGTTGTTCAAACGAATTTCCACACTTAGAGGAGGAACTGAAAAATAAATAAAATTAAGATATTATTACTTCATTCAGAGTGTACCTTAAGTGTTAAAAATTACATCTATCTAGATAGATATATTATAATGCTTAATTTAATAAGGACCGAAATGTAATAAATTAAAAGAATGTATAAATAAAACCGTTTAAAAAAGAATAATTAGAGATATATTTTTTTAATCCTAATAATAATGATATAATTTAATTTAATCCTAATAATTTAAACATTATGTAAAAAAACCATAGTGATATGGCTTCGTGTATCTTTATATCCTACTACATTTTACATGTAATTGATAGTACTTACGGTACATTTTAACAACAACACTAGCACTAAGCGGTTCGGTGACGTCGGCGTTCTGCGCCAAACACTCGTAGTGGGCGTCCAGCTCGTCCCGCGACGCGTTGCGCACGCGCACCTCCGCGCGTAACACGCCCGAACGGACTGAGTGCGATCGTTCTATTGTTATGCTGTTGCGACGCCAGTAGAGGAGCGTGTCTGGTTGGTCTGAAGCAGTAAATAATGGTTTTTTTAAATATATTAAAGCTAAAAAGAAAATATATTAAAGTAGTTTAATCCCAAAATATCCTATATTTTAATTATAAGGCAAGACTGTACAAAAAATAATTTACAAATCTAATAATCAAATCGTTATCAAAAACAAAACACAGAGAATATTAAAATATATTACCATCATCAACTTCACAGATCAGCGTAAGATCAGAGCCAAGACTGAGGGGACCCACGTAACCTCGTCTGATTTCTTCACCCGCATCGTTGAAAATTCTAGGGTTTCCTGAAGAATCTGTAAATAGGATAAAAATACATAATTCTACAGCAAAATATATATTATTCTTATTTACAGTTTTTATATATCGAAAAACAAAATAAGAATTTCAGTCAATTATTCAACGCATTTTGGAATTTAAAGAAAAGAAGCAAGCATTTTTATTAAGTCAGTAGGTACATATTAAATATGCAAGCTTTCTTTGTCTAAACAAAACCTTCAAACATCTTTATAGTATACTAGCTCTCATTGCGGCTTCACACCCATGGTCCAGAGGAATATATTCTAAGTACCCAGAGCAAGTCTGAGGGTGGGTACAGTGGGTTTCTATGTAAGAAACGATTAACAAATATTTCTTTCCTTGACAAATAAACAAAAATAACTTCTCAATTCGAGCAGATAGTTCCTGAGATTAGTGCGTTACTAAACAAAGTAAATAATATTAGCATAAATATATATCAACACACATTTTTAAAATAGCAACCAAGAACCATTTGATGAAAAATTTAAAAAATAATCAATTATTCCACTTACCCACCAACCTAACGTCTATCACATAGTCCAGGGAGGGCGAAGCTTGATAATGCACCCTACATCTGTATATCCCGCTATCCTGCTCGCTCACTCGCTTCAGGAGGAGGGAAGTATCGTCGTAGCACGCCCCCGCGTCGCACGACGTGCCGTATATACCCTCCCCCCTATTCATATTTCTGTGGATAATCAATATTTTGGTAATTATAAACAAAAATTGGCATGACATAAAGTGTGACTGTAAACGCGACTGGTTGTGGGTTCGATCCCCCACTCGGGGAAATGAAATATTTATTTAAATTAATATTTTCAATTCTTTGTATTTTCTGGTGTTGAGGCAAAGCGCGGTGTTGAGTTTAGCCACTCAACACGCGATGCCTTCAGAATTCGGTGGAAAATTAAAATGGAGTTCACAGCTGAGTAGCTAGGTTCCCTCTGCCTACTCTGCTGTGAAGCTGTTTTTTATTTATTTATAAACATGAATTGTATTAATTTTGATGTAGATGGATATGAATTCACATTAATTGGATATTATTTAAGTGTCCTAGAATTTAGACAATTAAACTATTCGTTTTTAGTTGAACATACCGAATTCTTATAATTTGAAATTTATAAATATTTTGAAATTTATTTATTTATTTGTTTTAATTTAAGGCTAAAACGTAATATTTTGTTTTATTTGTTATTTAAGTCTTCTTACGAATAATTACAAGGATAAATAGTTGTTAATATAGTATAATAGTTGTTCGTTAAAATTATGTTAATCCACTTCTAGACTAGATTAAGAACAAGTATTAAGGGAAAGTGAAGAATTAACGGAAGTGTATAAGATGTAGGTAATAAGCTTAATGGAATTAGCTGTTGCTCTTATAGGTTATTGCTATAGTTTATTATCGATATGCTGAATTGTATTGTAAATTTTGCATTAGTTTAATAAGTATATTTTTATCTTTCTTTAGAAAGTAGGAAATGGAAGTGTCTTAACTCTAGGTTCGCAGATTCTCTTTGCCCTGCTACGAGTAAGTGCGAGATACAGTGTGAAGTTGAAAAAAAAAGAAAAGAAATTATTTAAACTCACCGCCTTTCACTTTCCTCATTAGGAAACCTATACAGAAAGTCCCTGTCATTCTTCAACCATAAAACGTATGAGTCTGGCCCATCCAGGAACACCTTGCCTTGACCACACGGCAGGCGTGCATCACGTCCTCGCACGGCACGGAGAACCACTACTTCTGTGTTTAAAATATAAAATACTATACAAAACGTTTTAATATATCACCATTTAAAAAAAACTAAAAAACTAATAATTGTATGTCAATGCATGTTGATTTCATATTTAGAAACTTTGCAAATACGTCATTGTTGCACCAAATTAGCATATATATGATAATAATATAGTTACTTGGTTAGATAGAGGGGAGTTCGGATAGTGGAAGTGAGTCTTAATGAACTTTTAAAGTGGTCTTTAAGCCTAGACTGGGTCACTCGCACGGTAAATAAAATGCTATTTTCATTTTCCATAATATAATTTTGCACTTCAACCAGGGAATACATACTAATGCCTAACTATTTTTCATTATATTGTATTATTAGGCCAAAAACATAAAAAATGTAAATATTTCCCAATTTCACCCCAAAAAGTACCCGCGTGCGTTCACTATCATCATCCTATCCATGTCACAATAGCTTACAATAATTAAACACACTCTCCATCCGTCCGTCCACAACTCTTACAATAATTAAAGAGTAATACTAACACAGCGAGGCCGTCATGGCGCAAGAGCACAAGGGTGTGACTGTAACGCGGCAGTTGTGTGTTCGATCCCCAGTCGGAAGAATGAATCATTATTTATTAATATTTTCATTTCTTCACTTAGCCACTAAGGCAATAATTCTCTCAAAAACTTTGGCGAAAAGTAGAGTACGGAATGCCTCAGCACTAGGTTCCTCTGCCTAGCTTGCTATATTAGGATATCCCTAATTCAGTTCCACACACAATTCCCTAGTCAGCTTAAAGCTGACATTTTTATTAGTATTAGAATATATACATAAAATATACATTTAAATATTAAAAATGACTAATTCGAACAATTATCTTTTTTGTGACTCATATAGTAGTTAGTGTTAATTGTAGTAGTTTTGTAGCCTCATAGATTTTTTTTATGGGCAATGACTCACAAAACGTAGAAGTACATTGTGTGATGTATTATCAATAGTTTTGACAAACAAACATTTCGAATAATAAGATTTTTTCGGAAAGATATCTCATATTCTTGGAATTTTCGTATTAATTTTGGATTGACAATAAATAAAATTATAGTTACGTTAGCTAAGTAGGTAGGCACTTTCTATAAATGATGACGAAATTAAATTAATTTCTTAGTTTTTGAGCTTTCTTGTACAAGATTTTTTGTGAAATCAAAAATGTTATATTTCTCCTCATTATAAAATTTTCCTATTAAATTATACCTAAAGATACACATATACCTACTATAGTAAAATTAAACATACCTGAGTCTAAAGAGACAACGTTCCGATACAGGCATACGCAGAGCAGAAATCCGTAATACATTGTAAAAGAAGCTGCAAAGAAAATAATAAGAATTTTAATGCAGTAGCAAAGTGTCGAAGTTCGATTCATGCTTGGGGAAAAAATATTATTTTCATTTCCTCGCCCTGATAACAAAACCCAGCGCGGCGTTGAGTTCTATCATTCAACGCAATGTCTCGGAACATAGGCGGAAAGTGTGGAACGGAGTGTCTTAAAATTTGGTTTCCATTCAAAAAAAGAACATAAAATAAATCTACAACACTTAGTATTTTATAACAGTACTGACGAAATAAATGTCACCCAAAAATTCTTATTTCTTTATTCATGAAAAGTTTTTTGAACAGTCCATTAATTTAAAAAGTCAGCACTGTCACCCCTGCAGGAAGCTACCAATATATTTTTGTTATCTTCACGCATCTCGCACATAAAGAGAGGTAGGAAGATATGATCTGGCAATACATCACTTTATTACCCACTTTCCAGAGGCATTGCATGTTAATGGCGGAACTCAACGCCGCAACTCATTTTACTTAACTTATAGCGATATGTTTAGTCACTTCCAATCGCATGTTTCACTTATAAAGTATGCCACGGTACCACCAAACCAACAATACATAAAATTAAGATTGAGTCATAATAAAAGAACTAGCTCAATCAACCCTACTACATAGTAAATACCAACATAAATTGATCTTTCATTCGCAAAGCTTTCTTTTTAATCTAATCCGTTAGTTTAAACGCTAAGGGGGCAAAGGGGTCAAGTTAGGTTAGAAATAAAGAAGTGCATTCATACACGCAACCACCCTCACTTTGGGGGTGAGTCATGTATAGTATTGTCGTAAAACGGGCCTATTTATAGTAAACACGGCTTGTGAGTCTTTTAATAGAATTAGCATTGAAATGTTAGTTTTGGCGTTTTTTTGGATTAAATTAGAATTTTGGTGGTTTGGACTCGATGAAGGGAATTCGCATAGCTTTTGTATAGTTGTTATCGTATAATGTATATATAGTTTATTTGACTTTAATAATGTTTTAAAAGACAAAATATATATTTGTTTTATCAATTATTTTTTTTCGATACAGAAATAAAAAATGAAAAGAGATTTTATTTCTAAAGTCTGTACGTATATAATTATATCTTCTTCAAATACTAATAATATTTTTGAATATGAATTAATATCATCATATCATCAATCATTCATATGATATTTTGTATCAACATTATTTTAATTAGGTAGATCAATTTCATAATAGAGATCAATTATACATGATTGAGCTGAATAGGTTTCTCGCATTTCGCGAAGTAATCAAAAATATAATAGCCCGAGATCCCAGGGCTCCCAGAACTATGTCATTTTAGCAAAGCAGAAATTTTGAGGACTATTAGTCTAATATGTAATTAAGATACTTAGTTGAAAGTGGGGCCCTTTCAGAGGTAACGCTAAATAAAGGCACATCTCTGTCTGGGAAGATGATGAGCAGGCAGGCCCACACAGTGAGTCTGGTAATAATAAATTTACATTTTTTTACATTATGTTTCAAGAACATATTTAAATATGAGCATGTACCTACCTTAAGTTGGCGTTACCTCTGAAAAGGCCCCACTTTCAAATTAGTAAGTACGTATACAGTCTTGACTACATGTTAGACTATTAATTTTCAAAATTTTAGTTTTGCTAAAATGAAAAAAAACTGTAAGTTTGGGAGCCCTGAGATCTTAGGCAATAAGGTGTCATTTTATAGTTTACTTTTCGGGATAACGTTCTAAGCCCAATATGGAACGTTTTGTCTAAATAGATTTTATTTTTGCTGTTTGTTTATTAACCAATTAAATAAAAGTAAAAATAAAAGTTTCATTTTGTAAATTTATCTACTAAGTAACTGTAACTGTTTATATTCACCACAATTCAACCGTAACTTTAAAAATAATATTATTATTTTAAGTGTGCTACTTTTATGTAACATTATAAATTACATTTACATATTATAGCACCCAAATTTGGAACGGAACGGAGTGTATTAACACTAGGTTCCAATGTTGCTACATTATCCTCTATAATAAGTATTTATCAATAGTTATTATTGTTATCATTTATCAAACAATCCAAATTAAACATGTCTAACATATGGCGCGTATTATGGCATATAGTATTTTTATAATAAATAATAAATAAGAAAACGTATCATTTTAATAATAAAAATAAGTAAACAGGTAATAACAAGTATAAATGCCACTGATTCTAAATTCCAAGTTATTTTTTAAATTGAATTACACTACATGTTGATTTATAAAATACTTTCGTACACTTCCTTATATTATTAAATCTCTAATATAATTTATCAATAAAAACTAAGTTTAAGTAAAGTATGATAAAATATTTTAAAAAACATAAAACAAAAAAATCGCAATGCATAAAAAATGTTGAAATACCCACATAAATGTTATCAAAACAAAAAATACTTCAAATCATCAAAACACTATTTCTATTTTATTTTAACAATAAAATTTTAAATATTAATGTAATAAAATATTTCATAAATCTATAAATACGGTTAATTAATCTTACCTCGAAACATAGTGTAAGTTGTCCCGTACGAGTGTTTGGCACCACAGACAGCGTGTGTCGCGCTCTAAAACTTTATTTCAAATAAACTTTCCACATCCACCCATTAACGCCAGGTATCGTGCTTTTCAACTAGGACCACTAAGGAAGAGGATTTTATTTTTTTCCTAATATAAATTAACTTCACGCTGTATCCCGCACACAGCAGGGTAGAGGGGACTTAGTGATTAGACACTCCGTTTCCCATTTTCGAAATATAATTCGTGAAGTTTTTTAAAAACATTTTATATAAATTCAAAACATTTTTTTTCTTTATTTTACATTTTTTTAGTATCAGGTGTAAGTAAATAATATCAAATGATATTGTATGACGTATGAAAAGGTTCTGGATTCAATTCTCAAATAGGGTAAGTACTAGGTAGAAAAAGATTGAAAAGAGGTTTCTGTATATAATAACAATTTAACTTGCATAAAAACTATGTGAACGCAATGTTTATAAAAATTGCGAAACCTTAAGATATTGCATTTTTCTATTATAAATGATTTCGGAATAAATGCCCTATCCATACTTCGTTACCCACGCATGCTTGGTTCCCTGTTTTCAAATTAGAAGGACGATCATTCTTATTATAACTTTCGTCATAATCATAATAATTTTAAAGTTCATTTTATAATGACAAAACCTTCTCTTTGGTCTTTTTGCAGCTTTTAAACATGTTTGATATCATCCAGCCATATAGAAAGACCTGGGTTAAGTAATAAAATATATAAAGTCTATAGGTCATTCTAACATGGTTCCTGGATTTAAGTACAAGGGTGTTTTCTTGTTCCCCTATAGCGCATATCGCCAGTTCGTTAAAACCCTTTTCATGAAGTGTGCATTCGAGCAATTACAATTAGGAGGCCTTGTCAGACTGCTTTTTATATGTTTCTCGGAGCTTAAAACCGTAATTTTGATAAAAAGATTTTGCTTTCTGAGAATCATCTAGAGAACTCAGATGGAACTCAACGCCGAACTTTGTCTAGTCACAAGAGCGGGCAAATGAAGATAATCCGTTTCCCCCAGTGAAATTCTTAATATCCACTGTTCGGATGAGAGCATCTAGCAATATTTTCCAAGGGGACCTGGACTTTAACTTGAACAAATCTGTTCATGTTAAGGTTTCTTTTTTTTTTGGATATTTTTTTATTATTAAAACTTCTGGGACAACTTTATTCTGGAGTGGACACGGACCACTTGCCTAAACGCCCATGACTATTAATGTAAAGATTCAAGGTAACAGTATCACTACATATATTTCTTATCACCTATATATGTAGCTATTCCTATTATACATTTTTCGTTAAAAGCTTTTCGCCTAAATCGTTTTACAAATGGCACTATCAAAAAATAGCCAAGGACTCTACAAGCGTGGCTATTAGCGAACAATTCTGAAGGGTCCTATAGCCGGTTCAATTCCCGGTGAACATATGTAGGTACATACTTTTGATTTCTACAGAACCCTTTTTGTAAGAAATATAATAAACTGAAGTGATCGCTTTGACGGTTGAAATCGGAGAACGTGCCTTAGTAGTAAAGAACTCGCTGACGGGTGGATTTAATCACGATTAAGTTGTTTTGTTTGCAAATATGCTGTTTTATTATATTGTTGGGTGAAACGGAATTGACACGTTGAACTTCGATAGGATGGTTATGGGTTCGAATATGAATTAGGATTAATAATACTGTCTTCTTCTTCCTATTCCTGGCTATTACCAGGGTCTACCTTCCTACTCCCAAGACTACCTCGAACGATGAATACGATCAGACCGCGTTACGCCGCACATCCACGTCAGCATCTTCATCTCCGTGACGTGAAGCTCCTGAGTGTGCCGTGATAGTGCTGGCCAACATTCGCAGCCGTATTAAAGAACCGGTCGGGTGATGCTCTTGTATATCAGCACCTTGAGCTTGAGCGGATTTCTGCGGTACCTATTGTATTAATAATACTGTCTGCCTATTTTATAATATAGTAGATTAGTTTTTAGTAGATATAATGAATTGGCCATTGATTTTTTCACTAATATTATAAGTTTAATAATACGAAATCAAATCTAGTAAATAGACAGAAGCATGGAATATACTCCAATTTTTATTTAGATATATAACAAATATAGACAATCTACGTCGCATCTTCTACTAATCTTGTCTTAAGATAATTCATTTCCCATTTGAGGGAACGAACAGTTTTTTAAAAACATATCAACAAGTGGGATTCGAACCTATTGTGTACTTTCTCAGCGGTGACATCAGTCAAGTATCGACGACATCCAACCCTAAAATACTAACATAAACCAAAAACATCCACACATAATTAATAACGCTAATTTTTACAAAACATTTTCTGCCTTGTTCCATTAACAAATTTAACAGAATTATTATGATTGTAAACTACGTACAATGTTCAAAGAACTATTTGGCGTAAGGGGTGGTGTTGTTGGGGGTAGTTTAGTGACTCATACGTGAATCATTCGGCTAGAACGAATTTTGATTATACTTAGCGCGTTAGATTAGCATACGGTCTTTTACTATTAGTGTTTCATTGTGTAAATCTTTACTTAGGTAGGTTACTAGTTTTCTTTTAATATACACTTTTATTTGTAAGAAATGAAAATATAACTTTTAAACAATTTCTATAGGTAATACGTGACTTCGTGAAAACTTTCTTTAAATTTATTTATACGAAAATAAATCTATTCTTCTAATATCGTAACTGATCGTTGTCTGCACATGGAAGATATATAAGAAACATTGTTGTTAGGGGAATTTAACTCAAAATAGTTTTAAAAATGTTCTCTGTCCGATTGCGCACGCTAATCTAAGGAATAGCTTAACCGATTTAAATGCAATTTTCACTATTGTAAAAGTTTTAGAAAATTTCCCTTAACCTTTTGTATTTATTTATAAATATTAATATAAAGTATTTTTTTTGACTAAATTGCTGAAAAATAACTGTTTTATTGAATTAGAAACGTATTAACTTTTCTATGGAACATAATATAATGTTAAATACAAAGACAAAACATTATTTCTGTTTTACAGTTAAAGTTAGATCGGATAAATAAAAAACCACATTTTACCACAAAACATTTTTATTTCATAAAAGAAAAGGATTTAAAACAAAACTCTTCAAGCAACAAATAATAATATATAATAGCGTAATAAAATGCATCTAATAGGCTCTAGCCCAAATATTTTAAAAGTAACTAGTAATTTAGTCCCGAGAGCTCGACGGACAAACGTTTAAAGCAATACATACAATACAAGTAACTCGCATTGACTTCTAGAAATCAAATCACATAATAATTATGTTACTCTTATACATATACATACATACATACATTAAAAATTCTAACAGCGCTCTCGACGCCGTTCATATTCGTAGGTTACATGTTTTTATTTTTATCAGAAGAGAAAATCTATGCATTCTTAAACAAATGCAAACTTTGACGTTCGATCGGAGACATTGCGCCCCCAATAAAATTCTATAAAAATAAAACTGAAAGACGCAACCCGACGCCGTATTACTTAAACGGTCAACAATGACCGTCGGATTCCAAATCACTTAATTATATTATGATCGATATTACATATTCATTTAGTGATGGGACACAAATTATGCAATTTTTTGATTGATAAAAAATATTATATTACAGTATTTACATACTTTACAAAATGTTAAAAAAAAAATTATTTTTTTTTTATTTAAATTGAATATTTCTGTATTGCTTTGAAAAAATACAAACATTAAAAAAAAACATAAAACCAGGAAAAGAAAGAAAAAAAATTGTGTCTCAAAACATGAGTGAGCTTATTGCTAACATAAACTATGCTAATAATAAATAAACTAATCACAAGTTTACATAAACAATCTAATGATTAAGATAATGATTTACGACTCGATATAGATCTTTCGGAAACTCGATGTACATTTGGTTACAAGTTAGTATATTTATTTTTTACCAAACAATAAATAAACATTAACACGTCGCCGCCATCTTGGACGTTTGACGTGAATGATTAAGGTCTTTAAACAGACCATGTTATAAATATAAAATTAACTTTTCCTAGGAAAAAAATGAACCAAAACCAATTTGGTATGAACTATACAATATCATTTGCTCGCAGGAAGCTACGTGTTAGATATTTTTATATATATCAAAGCGTCTATCACCGCTCCATGTTCAGATGGACGCGCGTAACATTATTTGAATATGAAAATATCCTATTTTAGTTAACTTTTGTGATGTGATGGGTTATATGGCTAATCCAATCGAGCACAGTAGTTCAAATGAAGTAGTTGTCGGAGAAATTAAATTATATTTAATTGCGCACAATGCTTATGAAAACAAAAAATAATCCAATAATGGAATTCATTATAAAATAGAAAGCTTGTAGTATACTAATTGTATATAATTGATGGTTCATGGGTATTTTTAGCAAAAATCGTCAAGAAACATCGCGATATTCCTTCATCAGAATAAATAAAAAATATTATTAATTCTATTTTAGATTAATTGGATTAGCGGTATAAAATAAGATATAGCTTTTATAGTTGAGTTTATTAAACGCTTATCTTAGAACATTTTCTAGGCAACAATAATACATTAAAGGTTGTCATTTTACACAAATGGAAATAAATTGTATATGTAGATAAAAAATATGTAAAATTTTCGAAATAAAAATGTTAAAACAATATATAAATATGTTTTAAAATAATAAATTACAAATGTATAAATAAAATGTGTAATAAAATTTAATTTATCGTTGAATTAAAACATTGTTTTCCATAGGTACGTATATAATATACAGAAATTGATTAAATATTTTTATTTCGTAAATAATTATGCGGGCCAAAGTGTTATTGCACGTACATTATTAATAATTGCACAAAATATTATTTCATTTTACACTTCATATAGTCGCTGTGACTATTAGAAAAAAGAACTCGTTGAGATCACAATAAAAGATGTTAACAACATACAACTAGTTTTCTCGAAAAAACAAATATTAATAAGAAATAAGAATGCGAAAAAAATCACATTGTTATTAAAATTAAAAATCGCATTGTTAAAAAAACTATATAAAAAATTAATAATATAAATTGATATTCTATCAAATAACATAAAGTAAGTTGTTTTATGTATTATTTACAATCGGCGTAGAGTTGTATCTCTCAGCTGTATGTATTGTACACACTTACATAATTTATACATTTTTCTTCTGTACATAGAGAAATACATAGATGTATATCACCAGCCTTAGATATCGCCCACCTTTATATACCAAAAATATATAAACATTCTAGCATTATTAACACGACCGAAGCGTTGATCGTTGAAACTGCTTACATAAACTAAGTTAACAGTAGTTAGAGCGTTCCTAAATATCTCTTAAATACCCAGTGATAACTTAATTTTAATTTAATAAAACAAAGAATTTGTATGAAAAACGAAGATACAGACTATAAATTCTCGTGTACCAATCGTTTACTCGACCACAGATTAAAAATTACAGCAATAATATAATAATTAATTAATTTTACAAACTTATTAGAATATTAAACACTTGCGTATTTTTTAAACATTTTTAATAGATGATATTTAAATATCACTTTCATTCTTATATCAACAACTGTTCACTATAATAAAAAATTAGAACTCACTCGGGTGTGTATTAGACCACTAGCGTACAAATCGGTATATTATATTAACATTAAAGAAATCTATACAATATATGAACTACATACGTCGAAATTATAGCGAAAATATAAAATAATGCTAAAATTTTCATGCTTTAATGAATTTATTTATATGACATTTAGTTGAATAGTCGTTTTACATATTGGGCAATAGTCAGTTGGTATACTGAACTACATAGTCTATGACACTGTCGAACTACTTACCGTGATCGTAAAATAAAAACGGACTTAAGTAAATATACTGAGCAGTGGTTGCAAACTTTTTGTGTAGTATAAAATTTTAAATTTACTTTTAAGGAATTTTGTTTACTTTGATCTTCAATTTTATTATAGAATTGAAGTAATTTATTGCAGTATTTAAATTTCTATTTGAAATTTATTATCAATAACCGTTTTTATTCTACGTCCACAATTCGCTATCTCGTATCTCCTAACATTTAGCAATATAGCAAATTACTCATATATTGACCTAACTCTAATATATACTTCCATAGATTGCTACGAATACAATACATAAAATATATCTCTCAGATTACTATCACATTAATACAACTAACATTAATTAAGTGAATGCATGCTCAAATTTCTTTTGAAATTAAAAAGAAAACTACGGTATAAATAATCTACTGTAAAACTGAACTTACAAAAACATGCAAATAGGTAATAAAAATGACATAAATAGCATCGGCAAAAAAAACCCAATAATAAATAAATAATTTAATATATTTTATTTATTATTTTAAGTTCATAAGAGCAAAAATACCATCTGTCTAATATATATGCAATATGTATGTACCTGAAACCATTCTTCTTTGAGGGAATTTTTGAAACTTGCATTTATTTTTTTATGTTTGTATTATAATGGTTAATTTTGGATGAAATGACATAACAGTTCCTCTAAGAACAGACTAATCATAATCGTCTAATGTCGATTTGAGGCAAACCCGTTTCCTTTCGTAGGCGATTTAAAATTGCTTACTGAGTGACAAATGACAACTGCGTGTTATTGTAATTACACTTAATTGTATGTGTTTGTATGTTCAGTTTAAGATTAGACGGATTTTAAAAGGTTTTTTTAGCATATAATTTTTCATTCTCACTATAATATCTTTTGAAAACGAAAAAATTTAAGAAAAAAATTGGCATTTTTGTCAAGTTCAATTCATAGTTACTTAGCAATACATGTAAGGTAAGCGATCAAAAAATAACAATTCAGTAAAAACGTAATAAGTATTATAACTAAAGTCGATAAGCAAAAAAATATTCATAATATATTTAAAAGAGTAAACAAAGCAAGCCGCAAGCAATTGAGGCCGTAGTGGCGCAGCGGCACAAGAGTGTGAGTGTAACGCGACGGTTGTGGGTTCAATACACTCGAGGAATTGAAATATATATTTACGTTTATATTTCCATTTCTTCGCTCTGGTGTCGAGGAAACACGCAATGCCTCCAGAATTCGGCAGAAAGTGAGGAACGGAGTGTCTTAACACTAGATTCCCTCTGCCTACCCTGTGTGTGCGGGATAGAGCAGACTTTTTTTTCAAAGCAAGTATGTAAGGAAGTCAAGCAAACAACCAATATTTCAAACATAAAGAAATAAGCAAATAATATTTTCAATGAAAAAGAAACCAATAATTCGAATGAAATTATCTGAAGGATTAATAAGTGTCAAGTCAAACTCAAATTAATAAAATATCAAGTCGGGCAAATATTGTAGTTTAACTACAAATCTTTAAGTTTTTGAGATTGTTAAGTAAAAAGAACGTATTTTATTAAGGAGAGAACATGATCTGTGTATAATAAAAATTATTATTATTATTAAATAGAAGTGTTTCTTAGGCCGATACCTATTAACGCTACACTACTCTAAGGGCAGTTATACACACGAGGTCTATACTTTATTCACAGTCTGTTATTTTTTAAAAAAAAATCTACACACATATTAAATATATATATTGAACGCTGAACGCTATAATGATTTTACGAAGAAATTAAAATATTATAAAATAAATATAGGCATACCGCAAACGGATGGCGAGTCCTCCGAGAATTAATTGCACATTAAGTCATTGTATCGTCCCGAACACAAACAAAAAACAAAATGGCGTCGAATGATTCAATCTAAGAAAAGAAAGTGTAAAACGAATTCTTTATTTATAAATAATTTCTGAGACAATTTAGTTCACGTAAAATGAGTATTAGTTTCGTCTCATTTCAAAGGACAGTCATATATTGGACGGCAAGACTAACTAAACGCATCGTTCCTTACAATACGATTCCATTAAGTGTTTTCGGATGACAACTAGTTTAAAAATAAATGTTTTTGCGCATCAATGACGTAATTCACTTTTTTTTTAAATAAGTTAAATATGTCAATGTATGGGGAAAGACTATTTACAAGCTTTAATTGCGTCTCCAGCGATATATTTAAAGAACTGCAAATCCGTCATTGTTGCACCAAATGAGAGATAACACAAAACCTCAACTTTTCGCGTTTAAACCATTCAATTTCACATAAACTAATAAAATTTAAAAGTCTTGTGTTTTTTATTGAAGATATCGATAAATAAAATGTATAAACGAAATTAACGTTATATTATAATTTGTAATATAATAAGAAAAATATTTTAGTACCTTTTGTTTTCGATATACAAATTTTAATAAATTTAAAGTAATGATTAGTTAAGTCAAAGAAGATATAGAGATACCATATATCTTTGGAGATATTAAAAATTAAGGCCATTTTCTAAGTTAATTATGAATATTTATTTATATACATATATTTATATAGCTGTTTTGTCAATAATCAGTTTTCTAGAGAACTATTTCATATTTCAGAAAGCTATACTTATACTACTATAGTCTTGTTTTTTCTATACTATAGTATACGTTAAAATTGTAAAATAAAAATAATATTTTATATAATAAATTTGTTTATTCAAAACAGCAATATAAATATAATAATTCAAAGTAAAATTAATATATATTTGCATTTATTCAGTGCGATCGTATCTAAGTACCTATAGTTAGTACGGATTGTAACTTTATTAAGGCAGAAATTCGAACCCCTTTCATACTACGTTATCACAATGTCGTATTTAGTACACTACATACAAGTTTACACGTCATTTGTATGCATATATGGATGATAGAAAATAGGATTCAGGAGGCGCTGCTTGTTAAGTGGCGGAACTCAACGCCGCGCCTTGCCTCGTTACCAAAGCGATGAAATGAAAGCATTACTAAATATTACATTCAAATTAAAAGAAATATTTCAAATTTCCTATCATCCTATATACATACATTTATACTAATACATAAAAAAACATGAAGGATATAATTTAACTAAACGATTTATTATTTTTTTTGGCAAATTCTATTTAATAGTGAGCAATGATACTAGGTTTTCAATACTATTTATTTATAACAATTGTTAGGAAAAATTAAATAATTGTGAATATTTTTTTTTCTTGTGTTTTTAATGGAAGTACAAAATAATGAAGCTCTTTGACTACACTCAGTCATAAACTGTTTTAGTCTTTTAGTGGAAGATATATTAAAAATATTTTGGCATATTAATGTGACACGATATATACAAGCTACAGCTGTTCGTTCTTTGGAAAAAAAAAATAATATTAAATGTATAGTTAAATATAAAGTAAGCTTTTATTATTTATAATTTTGTCAATTATAAAAAAAAGCTTAATTATCTTTCTATATTTATCTTTTTATATTTATTAATGCAATGACTGACCATTGATTGATTCTGTTAAGGATTTAATCTAAAAATGACCAATAATGACTGTATAACAAATATTTTAATGTTAAATTTGTTATAAATAACGTAAAAACAACTATCCTCATTGTACAAAGCTTGCCAACATAAAATACGCAAGTCAGTTATATACATAAATATATATAATATGTAATATACATATTTTTTAGCTTCATACTGTATCAGATGACAAAGTGAACCTAGTGTTAAGATAGCCTTTACCCCAGGCAGCACCCAATTTGAAACATTCTGTCGGAATTCAAGGCTTTAATTTGCCTACCAGAGCAGAGAAATGGAAATACCCAAACCATTGCGTTTACAGTCAAACACTGTCCCACTGCGCCGCGACGGCCTATCATGTATGTTAAATATACAAATATATATGTATATATTATACGAATATTCAATCAAGCTGTAGCTATAAAATACGTGTCAATAAATATATTTTGTACATATAATGAAATAACCTTTTTTACATGACAACTAGACTATGTCCACTATACACACAGGTTCTTATCACACCATCATAATATTAAAAACTAAATAAATTAATTAAATACATTGATATTTTTAGATTTAAAAGTTTTTTTTTGCTGTAAATCATATCATAAAAATGTCCATGGAAGTATAATAGTTGATTGATTTAAAAAAAAATGGAAGATACATTCACATTTCAATTTGATTTAAATTATCGATTTTAATTAATTAAATAAATAAAACACATCGATAGTAAAACTAAAATAAACATAAGTTTTGGTATACTTAAAAACCGATTTACAAGTTCGAGAACAATTGTATAAATATAGTGTTATTCTGTATGTAAAATGTTTTACATATTATGCATAACAGTGATGCAAAAATATAATTTAGTATTATATTATATATTTATAATATATATATTTAAATTAAATAAACACAATCAGGAAATACCTGTTCAATAGATCCATTGGAAGACCAACCGTAATTCCTTCTTTGGCCAGTGTGTCAGCAATTTCATTACCTAAAATGGAAACGTGTGAAGGAATCCTTTGTAAAACTACTCATGAATTAATTTTAAAATATTAAAAATAATAATAAATACTACATCTATGCAATGTGTTGAAGAGAACTCTTGGAGTCAGAAAATATGACAAATTTGGTATGATTTACTGACGAAATATACGATAGTGCTTCACGAATGGCGATTACTTCTGTATGCATGCATCTATCTGTTAAGATCTTATAGAAGCCAGTATAATTAATACTTTAAACTGTTGGCAGTGATCACCCAAGTAATCAAATAATATATATTTAAGATTTGGTGTCAAGTGGTACCTTTGATATTATTTAATCTGTACTCTTGAACTCAGTGTCTATACGTCTTTCTAATGCCTGGAGCTCTTCTTCTAGCTCCTGCTATGGAAACAAATAATAAAAATAATTAAATAAAGTACTATGCATTTATATTTTATTCAACTATTATTACATTACAGATGCCCTCGCGGTGCATGGGCACAAGACTGTCAACGCGACGGTTGTGAATTGAATCCCCACTCGTGGAATTGAAACATTAAATGTTTTGAGGAAGATGAAGCCTGGGAGCCTCGTGTTAAGACACTCTGTTGACATTAAGACACTTCCGTACCCCACTTACCGCCGAATTCTATACACATATTGTTTCACCAGCACTACCAGATTTGACAAATCAAATGGAAATAACTAAAGTGCTAAGCTTTTCCATTTTTACAATTTTTTTATTATTACTTCCCAATTATTTAGTAATCGTAGCGTAACAAATATAGTCTATAACCTTCCTCGATAGATAGGCTATTTGACACAATAAGAATTTTTCAATTGAACAAGTAGTTCCTGAGATTAGTGCGTTCAACTAAACAAACTCATCAGTTTTATGAAATTAGTACAGATATCTAACTAAAATTAATAAAATTTGATTATTAGAAAATTCTAGAAAAAAATTAAGTTAACCCTCCAGAGGGTAAACTTACATGTACTAAAATAAGTTAAATTAAGTAAATACTTACATCGTCAGCTCTATTTGCTAAATCTGAAGCTACAGTGGTTAATCTATCTACAGCCAGACGATCTGCCCCCACCACGCGCCTGTCACTCGGCACTGTGAATATCTGACAAAAAATACAATATATCAATATAGACAATAAGTAAAGAAACAATAATTAATCCTAAACTTCTTTTTTTAACATTTTTAAAGTGTTATTCTACAATCAGGAAAGAAAAATATTTATGAAGAAAATGTATAAAAATATGTTACGTTCTATATTTTATACAAATCATCTATATACTTACATCTTCAGTTGTAGACGGACCGTGTGGCAATGAGCTTCTTATGGAGTCAAAATTAAAAACCTAAGACAAAACAATATATGAAAATAAATGTAAACCAAAAAAATTGAATACAAGTTGGCTGGCAACACTGGCCTACATGGCCAACATGTCAAATTAATAGTTCCGTAATTTTAATTATAAAATATGTATTTAATAGTATTAAAATATATAATTTACTATATATTTTGTAAAATAAACTAATTAAGTGTCATTTGTGTATAAAATAAGAAGAAGAATACGAACGTTAAACTGTGCAACCGCCGTTAGCTATCGTCTGTCAGTGTGCTAACGGAATGATTTTTTAAAAATTTCTAATAATTAAGAAACAAATACTCCCCGTATTTGTTTCTTAATTTTTTATATTCCCACACATATCTTACTACACAAAACTCATATTTATAGTGAGCTACGTCCCTTCTCACATACATCTCATACATTAATAATCTAATGTTAAATGCTAAAAAAACTAAATGTATTGAGTTTAGTTTACAAAATGTTAAAAAAATATAATTTTTAGGCTACTAATTAAAGGAGAAGCTTTCAATTTGTCGGAATCAGCTATTTTCTTAGGTGTAACTATAGATTCCAAACTCCAGTGGAACACTCATCTGGACGCACTTGCGGATGAACTCAGCTCTGCTGCGTTCGCAATTAAAAAAGTAAGACAAATGAAGGACGTTGAAACTACCCGACTAGTCTACTATAGCTATTTTCATAGTATTTTATCTTATGGAATGCTGCTATGGGGCAGTGCTTCAGACATAAATACAATATTTATTATTCAAAAAAGAGCCGTAAGATATATTTATAACCTAAGAGCGCGAGATTCTCTGCGAGATGTTTTGAAAGGTGCAGGTGCTATTACAGATGATTCCCAATTTGTATATTATAATATTCTCTTTGCCCGACAAAATATACATTGTCACAGTAAAAATTGTGACCGCAATACGATAGGAACGAGAAATAAAGATAAGATTGTTACGCCAAGTTTTCACCTCCAAAAAGTTAATAAAACTTTTATGGGTCTGAGTATACGTGTATATAATAAGATTCCGCAGTGTATTCTAAGTTTGCCACTACAAAAATTTAAAATATGTCTATTGAATGTAATGCAGGATAGTTGCCAGCTAATGTAATAAATTGTACCATTGACTTTGAAAAGAGCAACGGTTGAGTTTCTTGCCGGCTCTTCTCAGCAGAACTGCCTTCCGAACCGGTGGTAGCTTTATGTTCATATGTTCATTAGACGATTCAAAAGTGCTTAATAATAGTCTATTTGAATAAAGAATATTAAAAAAAATATATAAATATGTATTAATTGGTTTTTATTACTTCTGTGTTTAAAAAAATCGAAAAAAAATACAATTTTTTACAAAATTTTTATAGCATTTTTAATATCTGAAAAAATATATTAAAACAAATAATAACTG
Organism: Heliconius numata; assembly: GCA_016802625.1. Classification (NCBI taxonomy): domain Eukaryota; kingdom Metazoa; phylum Arthropoda; class Insecta; order Lepidoptera; family Nymphalidae; genus Heliconius; species Heliconius numata. Next base: position 730,385 of record JAEBDU010000041.1, on the reverse strand, counting down.
AAAATACTGTTTAATTTCACCAATATATTTTTTTTACATATGTATAGTTTTTTAAATATTAAAAATAAAAGTAAACTAAAAACTACAATAAATAATATAAAAATACTAACATTATTAGCAGGAGGCCAAGACGGTTCGATGCGACGCTCTCGGACTACGGGAGCGAAGCCGGGCGCCTTCACTCTATAGTCCGGTAGTAATTCTGAAGGTATTGCTGAAATAATATTATTTATATGTTCATTGTACTTTCACAAAACTTTGGTAAAGTTTTGGTATTGTAAGTGAAGTCCGCGGGCCGAAGCCAAGAGTACTTCACTATGTAATATTAATTTAAGAAACTTTCTGACAATTTGGTAAGTGTTTAATATGGCACATTTTTGCATGGTGTAGTATGTGTTATCAGGTAAATCTATGGTTTTGAGGGCTTGATGTAAGTGTTTCGGAATAACACCTGTATTATTTATATTATTATTAAGAACACTATTAATATACTATTTTTAATAATAAATTAAGTGTTGTAATTGTTAAAACACGACAGATATATGTGTGATTTATATTAGATATGTGCTTTTCACTTCATTGCTCTATTTTTATCATAATATGTAAAACTAAAAAAAATAATAAGAACTTCAAATAAATATAAAAGCATGTTTCTATTTTCAATTAAGAGTGAGTCTTGGCACTATATGTGCATATATATTTGACATATGTATCTTCATGAGGTATGAGGCCGTCAAGGCTCAGGAGCACAAGGATGTGACTGTAACGCGACGGTTGTGGGTTCGATTCCCACTCGAGGGAATTAATTATTTATTAATATTTTTATTTTTCGATAGATTTTAAGTTATGCCGCTCAACACGCAATGCCCGCCCAAAAAAAACGGCAAAAGTAGGCAACGGAGTGTCTTTCCACTAGGTTCCCTCTGCCTACCCTGACGTATGCGGGATACAGCGAAAAGCTACTATAGGTAGCTACTATAAGTATATCCAAATCTAGAGTTGTTAAGACTATTTTTTTATTTTTACATTAAGTACAAACAGTGAATTTCTTTTCTACCACGACACTAATGTAAAACTAAGCACAAAAATTATAATTAAATATAATTATAATTAAACTCACGATCATCAAAAGAATATGGACTAATATTCCTCGTCGTATCGTGGTGTACCGGCACAAATATATTCGGCATGGCGGCCATATTATCTTGATTTTGAAAATTACTTATAGGTCCAGCTCCTGGACCAGAATTATTAGGCCCCTGAAACACGGGGCTTACGAAGTCAGGTCTTGGGAATTGTATATTATTGGCGGGTTCATCACGTATGGTCACCATGTTGAGACGGCCGTAGAACGGACGGTCTGGTAAAGGTATCATTACGCCGCCATTTTGACTCATTGTAATTGGTTGTTGGTTGTGCATTATAGCTGATGCGTAGTTCCTGGCGAAAATATTAGAATTATTGCTTAAATCACTATATATTATTTTATAATTTTCATTTATGTTTTATAGTTATTTTGCGTAAAAAAATCAATCTATCAATCTATCTAAAAAATCAATTTAACAAAAAAAATCACAGGTTTATATTCATAATTAAAAATTATTTAAATTATAAAATATATTCTTCTTAATATGAATACAACCATTACAAGAGTTTTTATATAAAAATAAACATAATAAATATACATACGTAGGCTGAACACATTCTGTTCGTGGATTTTCAGATCTAAATTCCGTGTTTGGTGCAGCGAGTAAGTCCTGAGCCATTGGTTGAGTTGCTATTTGTTGAATGGCTGATAACAAACGAAATAAATAAATTTAGGCTTTTACACAAAATGACGTTTTTTTAGCTTCACGTTGTATCCCGCACATAGCAGGGTAGGTGTTACGACACTTTGTTCCCATTAAGACCGTTTCCCACATTCTGCCGAATTCTGCTGGCATTGCGTGTTGTGTGGCGGAATTCAACGCCACGCTTTGCCCGGTTATTAGTGCGAGGAAATGAAAATATTAAATATATTTTGATTATCTCGGGAAACAACGGGATACAGCGTGAAGTTTATAATAGCAATATTAAATTTAATTTTTAATATTTAAAAATGATAAATAAATAAAAAAAAGAATATAAATGTTTTAAGTTAGACTTGTACCTAATCTTTGTATGAAACATTAAATTCAAATTTGAATAAATTACTTTACAGTACTTACAAGAAGCTTTTAATATTTTACGTTTACATTGTATTCCGATTACAGCAGGGTAGGCAGAAGGATCCAAGTTGTTAAGACACTGTTTTACAATTTTGACATTTCGTGTTGAGTGACCGAATTAAACGGGGCGCTATCTCTAGTCACCAGAGCGACGAAATGAAAATAATTCCTTCCCCTGAATAGGAATCGAATTTACAATCGTTACGTTAATACTTAATCGCTATGCGTTATTGACTTATTACTAAAAAGTCTATGCACATAATAAAACTGTAACTCATCGCACCTATCGATCATCCAATCTATTTGGGGGCATTTGTTAATGTAATAGAACCCAAAACATTTTAATTTTAATTTTAACCGTTTGTCTGTGCGCTTGTTCACGCTTATGTCAGAAACGGCTTAACCGATTTAATGTAGTTTTCAATATTATATTTTGGGGAACTTTCCTTAAGCTTTCCTTTCCTCCATTTAGTGTTTATTTTATTTCAATTGGGTCATATAATAAAAAAAGTTATGTCAATATGAAGAATTACAAGTGACAATATTGTTACAAAACAAGTTTTATTGAACAGAATTTTTTTTATCAATGTATGGATATTGTCTTTAAAATGACAATGTTATTAGATCAGGAAAGTTATTCAGATGAGAATATAAGCGAGCGAAGACGCGCGCGGTTCGATAGTTATAAATATAATAAAAACTCACGTGGCACACTAAAATTATCCAAATGAGTGTGAGGCGGCGGTATCGGGAACCGTTGATACATTTGAGGTAATATAGGCTGTATGGGCATTGGCATGAAGCTGTAGTTTCCGTTTATCGGTTGACTCGAATTGGGCAAGGCTCTGTATCTGAAAGTAGTATAGAATTCGTAAATAAAAATATTTTATAAGCACTCCGCATAGCGTTATATCGTGAAATGCATTCGTTCTGCAAACATTAACTATTATTGCTTCATAAAACATTAATTATTATTGTTTTATAATACTCCGTTCCCCACTAATAATATTTTTTTTATTATTTATTTATCATCACGCAGCCATCAACCTAGTAACATTTATCACTCCACTCTCCGCTTTCCATCATATACGTATAATTGAGATATATAAGAACAGTGGCGGAACTCAGCACCGAGCTTTGTTTTACCAGAGTGGAATAATAAAAATAAATTTAAATATAATCGACAAAATATATAATTTATGATAAAACTAGCATTACATGATATATGAAATAAGAGTTCGCGCAAGCCAATATTGCCGAAGGTAGCAACAAATAAATATACCATACAAAATATTGAAAATATCGCTTTGCATATGTCACTAAGAACTATTAAATAAATAAAAAAATAAGACACATAAAACAATTGCGAGTATTCTAAAATATTAAATATAAATACTTGAAAAGGATGATACATAAAAACTATATAGTAATAATTATTAATAAACTTCAGCATAGCCTAAATGTTAATAAAACACAAGAAAACTTAGCTAACTTTATTTTAGGTGAGATCGCAAAATCGCAAAAAATAATAACAATATACACACAAAAACCAACATCATTAAATAACATTTTTTATCAGCTTCACGCTGTATTCCACACGTACGAGGGAAGGCAGAGGGAGAATCCCTCTGCGTGATTGAGAAGTGGGAAAGCGTCTCTCGCCTCTGCGTGATTGAGAAGTGGGAAGCGGAGTGTTAAGACACACCGCTTCCCACTTTCCACCTGACTCTAGAGGTATTGCGCGTTGAGTGCCGGAATTCAACGCAAATTCAGCAAAGAAATGAAATTATCAAATATTTCATTTTTTTGAGTGGGAATCAAACCCACAATCTCTTATATTTACTGTCATACACTTATGCCCCTCACCTTTCCAATTCCTCTTCAAAGTGCGCGAAAGTGCATGTATTGCCTCTGGGGCAGTAGGACGTGGCCACGGCGTCTCTACACATTGCGGTCTTGTACTGCTGCGTCCCACTTTGCGGCGAGGGCTGGCCTAAGAACACATCTGCTCTATATTGACACTATTATTCGATTAATGACTTAATTAATAGGATATAAAAATAACAACTGTATGTGCATGTATTGCTTCTAGGGAAGTAAGATCTGGTAATGACGTCCCTAAACATGGCAGTCTTGTATTATTGAGTCCCACCCCGAAGCAAGGGCTGGCCTAGAAATACATTTAATCAAAAAAATCTAATATTTACTTGTAGAAGCTTCGATACATCTTTCTTGTAAATATTTCTGATTGTGATTCGAATCCCGACCAGAGGCCTGCAGTTGCAAATAATGTATGAGGCCGGTGACCACTTCTTTGATGGACGTTATTATTTCAGCTAGCTGCTGCCACGTTGGACTTTTTGCATCTGAAAAGAAACAGTTTCATTATTGTTGTTAACTTGACAGGTTAGGGATTCGATTTCCCACTTGAGAAAATAAAATATTAAGTATTTTCATTTCCGGTGTCGAGGTAAAGCGCTGCGTTGAGTTCTGCCACACACTTCATAATCTAATTAATAAGAAAAAACTATGTTGTATGAGCGAAATATAATAACTCAAATAAAAAGCTTTTAAAACTTTAAACAGTATTCAACTTTGAATAGAACAGAGTGGGTAGAGGGAACCAATTGCCAGAACTATCCGTTTTCGACGCACCGCCTAATATTCAAGTGGCGGAATTCAACGCCGCGAAATTAATATAATGTAAGTGAAACTAATATAAACGAAAATATATCAAGTGTCAAGTGTCTTTTTACAATACTATCTTCCTAGAGGAAATTCTTTCCTGCATGAAAGCTAGCTTTTAGTAAGGGCCGCATTCGGCCGCATTTAGAATGATTTCTGGTTTCTCCTGAGCCATCCGCAAAGTGAATAACTTGCAACCCTCAAGCCGCAACTCCTTCAAAATCCTATATCACCACAATTAACCAACTAACTACAGTAACAAATTAGATTTCTACTAACCAGGATTAGTATCAATATTGGCCAATCTATCCAAATGGATGTTCATCACCACCAGCTGAGCAGGGTCACCCATCCTCTCCAACGCTATGAACAACTCTTGAACCGACTGCGCAAAAGACTGTGGCGTTTGCAGCTTATCTATAATGCTCTGCATATGACTCTTATGGGCTGTGTCTCCGTACAGAAGTGCACTCCACTGGTCCGGAGCTATCCTGAGACCGGCCTCGGTTGCTATTTGTACTATTTGGGCGTCGTGCTCACGACGCAGCGACTCATAGGTACGGAATTCTTCTTTGAGTTGCATTAGGGAGGAGTCGCATTCGCGTTTTGAAACCTGGAAGGAATTGGAATTTCTAACTTTCAATATAGTTTCAGTCAAAGCGCATGGGGCACAAGCGTGCGACTTTAAACGTTAAACAGTTTGTGAGTTCGATGCCCACTCGAGAAATAAAATATTTAATATTTTCATTTTGTAGCTCTGGTCATGGTGGTTTTGTATCAAGCATGGCGTTGAGTTCCACCAATAAACATGCAATGTCTATGGAAAGTGAGGAACGGAAATCTTTTAATGGAATCAGGGAGCCTTAATACTAGGTTCCCAATGTACCTCTGCCTGTCCCGCTAAAAAGTTTCAGAGTAAATAATCTTTTATAAAAAAAACTTCTTATGTTGACAATTAAAGTATAGCATCTCGCTTTTTCCAACATAGTAGAGTCGACAAAAGACACTTATCACATCTGACATCTTCAATCTGACATCTTCAATACCAGAGCCGGAAAATATAAATAATTTAAATATACCACATCTACGAATTAGAATCAAATCCACACTCATAGAGATATTTGTCGAAAGTAGAAACATTGTCAGATTTTTGTTGAAATTACCTTAAAACAAGAAGCCCTATAAAGAAGCTGGACGACGTGGCCTATACTAGTTTTGGAAGCATGCGGGAAGTGTGGCTCTAATCTTTGGACAACAAACATCACCAACACCTGAAAATATATTAAAAACATTAAAATCTGATCTTCTAATTCTGTGAACTCTTATTATAACTATTTAATAAATATGAAAAAAAGACGCTTTCCAGCTGACACATAAGTATCATACATCAACATAAACGAACATTGATAAGCGACTAATAACTATGTAAGTAAGAAGTTTCTATTATTTTTTCATTTACTAACCGATTGAAACAAAAAAATACTATACTAAATATTAAAGGAAGCACATTAAAATACAATAATAAAAGCTACATTTAAATCGATTACAAAGTTTCTGAGATAAACATGTAAATTTTAAATATCATTGTTTTGGATTCTATTACATTGATTTGTGTTATAGTTTATCTCATATATCTTTATCATAGCAAATCAAATGACAAAAATTTGACGACGTTTGCAAACACAGGTGAGGCCGAGAGGCTCAGCCATTTTATTGTATAGTTATTAATTACATATAAATGGAAAAATAATTCTTTAACTAACTTACACACCACATAAAAAACTCACCTTTCTAGAAAGTGCGGAACCATCCTCCAACGCTAAAAGCACAAGTTTCAAAACCTCCTCCTGCATCGCCGGGCCTAAGAACTGGCAGCCGCGAGCGCGAACCGCCGCCCACAGGTTAGCACTGAGCTGCTGGGGGTTCTAGAAACAAAAGTTATAGATGTAATTAGTCAATTATTCATTCTATCGTTTAGAGAAAAGCAAATAAAAGAATTACATTTTTATGTAGGTATATATTGTGCCTATTTATTTTTAAAAATCGTTAGGCATAGGGAACCTAATGTTAAGACCTCCGTTTCCCAATTACTGCGACACCGCGCTTTGTCTTGTTACGTGGGAATCGAATCCACAACCATCGCGTTTAGTCAGATGTTGTGTAGCTGAACCACGACGGCCTCACCTTCATCACCTCACCTTACATCTATTAATTAATCTATGTAAGAATATATTTTAACGCAGTATTTGCAAGTGGCGTCAACTCGTCAAATTTGTCATTCGATTTGCTAGAATTTTTTCCCATTTGTTGTGTAGATTGTATAACAATATTTTCATATCAGAAACCTGATAACCTTGCCCGAAAAACCAGGATACCGGGTAATTTACTTTTGCAATAGGTTATTTAGATGAATTCTAAAGTGGACATATAAACCTGAAAATAATTTTCAGGATTTATCGCTACAAGAAGTATTTAGTAAATAATAATATAATACAAGTTAAAGTAAAAAAAAAAATGTGTTCTATAAAAAGTCTTTGTTAGGTTTTGACTATTCTTTAGAAGCAAATTTTTATATTTTTATTTTTAATATTAGCATAAATAATATGTAAATATATATATATTAGCATAAATATATAAATATATATTTATTATCAAAAATAGAGAAAATATAACCATTTTACTGAGAAGGTAGTCTAGTATCAAACGTTGGCGTGGCAGTCTGGTGAATACTTTTCTCCCTCTAAGCACACGTGGACTCCCTGCGACCACCTCTCACACACTGTGCGACGCCTAAGCTCATTACGATAAGGTACCTACTGAAAGCCGCGGTGCTTAAATTTGCAAATCAGTGGTAATAAGCCGAACTTTATATTTCGCGGTGTCTTTGGGAAAACCGCATCAATTGCAGAGGGTTAAAAAGAGCTGAAAGAAAATTTTGATAGATAGATAGATTAGGGATAAAATCTTATATATCCAGTACGGGCTATAAGAAACTAAGCCTTAACGCACTGTTATAAGGTTGGATTTTATTCAAATGATCTAATGTCATAAGTCTGTGTGTAATAATATATAGAATTTCTGTTTATATTGACTGGTGCCATATTTTTAAGCCGTATTTGTAGGCAATCACTTATCTAGTGTATAAATGATCGAAGTTTATGTACGAATTACTCTATTACAATCCTTAACACCCGATATGTCCACAGTGAATGTCTACTTACTGTTATAATATAAATACGTCGGGTTCGATCCCAACTCGAGGGAATAAATTATTATTTATTAGTATTTTTATTTCTTCGCTTGCGTTGGCGTTGAGTTCCGCTACTCAATATATAATGTCTCGAAAAATTCGGCGGAAAGTGGGAGATCTCAACTCTAGGTTCCCTCTTTCTACTCTGCTGTGAGCGGGATAAAGCGTGTAGCCGTAGCTTTTAATAATTTAAACTATATACTACAAAATAAAAAGAATCAATGTTTATACAAAGACTACTATTTCATAATACCACGAAACGTCAGTTTGTCAAACGTACGGGAAGCTGAAGAGAGCCGGCGGTAAACTCAACAGATACTTTTTTAATATACAACATTATAAATCTATATATTAATACGGGAACCAAAAACTTTGGACCCCTTTGTTACGAAAATTGCGCCGACCGAGGAGTATTAAATTTGACGCACTTTCAGTTTATATGTAGAAGGAGTTTTCAATAATAATGCTTATAAAGTACATTTAATCAGTAAATAAAACATTACACACATTACCATACTACATTGGACAATATTTACACTTTTATGTTTATAAAGTAGCATACACGTTGCTATGGCAACGCACACGCGTATTAGTATACGCGTCAATTGGTTCTTTTGCACGCATTATTATCATTATAGTAATCTTAGCTTGAATAGTAATTTTAATTTTTTTATAGCCTAACATTATAGCCTAGGCAATGCGGGAGTGGCGGAAGACGACGCCGCGCTTTTAATTCCAGTTTTAGCATGACAGTTCTTAAATATTTTAATCACTAACAACCGTTCTAAGCAATATCTCTAAACCAGACTACTATAAAATAAAAATACTATACAATCTCTTTAGCTTAGGAAAAGGGATAAATAATAAAATTTGTTAAAAAAACAAAAAAGAACCACATGAGAGTGCAAACGCGACGCTTGTTCGTTTGTGTGTGGGTTCGATTCCCACTCGCAAAGTGGTGAATGCAGTGGGAACCAACCTGATGTTGCAATATAAGCTCAGTGACGGTCCTCTCGCCCAAAGACCGCGCCGCCCTCGCCGCCCGCCCTCTGCCCTCCTCGTCTGTTATAGCACACTGTAGGAGTGTCACCAACTTACGTTGCATAGGTCTCGATAGACGATTGCCGGCCGAACTGTTGCTTGCTGTGTGAAAAAAAAATTAAGGCATAAAATATCGATTAAGCTCGTGCTAGTGAACACGATAGTAGATAATTATGTCTAAGTTTAGCTACGTATCTGTCGAATTTAGTGCAGAGTAGGCTAGCCTAATGTTAAGACACTCGGTTCTTCATTTCCGGTATTTAGTGGCGGGAAACGACGTCTCGTTTTGTTTTAGCAGATGTTAAGCGAAAATAACTAAAATACCATTCTTCCACAGCGGGGATCGAACCTACGACCACCACAAATAGAGACAGATATCATCCCATTGCGCCACATTGTTTACAAATATTTTATATAAATTTAAACACTAACAACATCCTCAATTAATAAATATTGCGTCATCGTCTAACATTATTCACTGTTTTAAAACCAATCATAAATTGACTATTATCTATTAAAACTTTCCGTTTCAATAAAGCTGTTATAACTTTGCCATGGATTTAAAATAAAAAAAGTTTTAAAATCAATAAAAGTACTAGTTTTACTTTTTTTTTTATACATCTATTCCTTAAATATTTAAAAAAAGTTTATAGAAAATGAGTCTCACATTAAAGGAAGGTTATGTGGTGCAACCGCGGTTAGAGTAATATCTATATTTTTACATTCATCAAATAAATCAAATCAGCTTCACGCTGTATCCCGCACAAGCAGGATAGGCAGAGGGAACCTAGTGTTAAGATACTCCGTTGCCCACTCTCCACCGAATTCTGGAGGCATTGCATGTTGAGAGGCAGCACTCAACGCCGCGCTTTGCCTCGGCACCAGAGCGAAATGGAAATATAAACGTAAATAAATATTTCACTTCCTCGAGTAGGGATCGAAACCGCAACCGTCGCGTTACAGTCACACCGTTGTGCCGCTGCGCCACGACGGCCTCAATTTTTACAAGGCAAAAAAATGTAGAGACAGGACACTACGTTCACTCTCACAAATATATATCCAGCCATCAACACAAAATACACCAAGAAATATATAAAATAACCAACGCAAATATCGAATAGGGCATCAAAGCTTACGAAAAACGAAGTTAAAACTGCACGTTGGTTTAAAATCGGCGGAAATTTGATTATGCAGTCGAGTCCAATATAACAGGATAAAACACAACTAGGATATCGTCACAAGGCTTTATAAATTGAGTGGCGTGTGAACTTAATACTGTTATTTGGTTATAGAAACCTGGTTCAAAGTCGCTGTGGGGTCCGGACCATGTAATATGTATATGTATATGAATTTGCTTCCACTTTGGTTACCGAGAGGCTAAAAGACAACGCACAAAAAATGACTCTACTTTCTACTTTATATCTTAAAGTTAACGTTTATTTTTAACAGTATATCATGTCTTACCAGGCAGAGGAAACAAATTCTTTATGATTGTATTTGTAAATAACTATCTACATCTTTAATTCTCATACCGTAATATCTCTATAATAATAGATACTATTTTATGTTTTAATATGTGATCAGAGAGTCATATCACACCATGTCATACACCTAACCTTTTTTTTTCAGCCTTATGCTGTATCCCAGAAAAAACAGCGCAGATAGAGATTCTCCAGTTCCACCTGAATTCGAGATATTGAGTGGCAGAACTCCATGCCGCTTGTCTTACCAGATTGGAGAAACCACCGCGTTCACATTAGGACCAGGTCCCACTGCGCCACGATGCGATACACGTGCTACTTTTATCCATCTCAAACATTTTGCATACAGTCTTTCAAGAGTCATTTTCAATTATTGAATATTATTCAGAAATGATTCTTATTCATGATTTTTTTACGAATGAGCCATTGGACTTGCAATTGGTAAAATGAATCGAGAAATACGTAGCATTCATTAAGATCGACAAGAAAATAATTTGTACTTTTTATTTATCTATATATATAAAAGGACTTGTCCTCACTGACTGACGCACTGTAAGACGCACGCACAGCCGTAACCGCTGAGGGTAGAAACGTGAAATTTGGACAGATGTTTACTTTCGTAATCTGGACATCCACTAAGAAGGGATTTTGAAAAATTTTTACCCTAAAGGGGTGAAATAGGGGTTCAAAGTTTGTATGGAAAAAATTTTAAATCGGCACCGATTTTTATAAAATTTGAAATTTAGATTTTTAAAAGTATTTAATTGAACACGTGTTTCATGATTTTCTAGAATTCACCCGCTAAGGGTGCAAATAAGGGGTTGAAAGTTTGTATGGAAAAATCTTTAAAACGCCACCGATTATTATAATTTTTTTAATTTAGGCTCTTAAAAATATTTAATTGAACATGTATTTCATGGTTTTCTAGAATTCACCCCCTAAGGGTGCAAATAAGGGGTTGAAAATTTGTATGGAAATATCTTTAAATCGCCACCGATTTTTATAAAATTTGAAATTTAGACTCTTAAAAATATTTCATTGAACACATGTTTCGTGGTTTATTAGAATTCATCCCTAATTACGCAAGCGAAGCTGCGCGCGTCCGCTAGTTTAAAAATAAAGCTACAATCTGTTACACTCTTTAGATAAAACTATTCCTAATTGATTTGGATTTGTATTAGACTCTAACAGAAACTACGACGAAGAATATTTTCTTCAACTATATAATAAATAATTATTATTCGAAGCAAAATACATTTCCATACCTACGCTTACGTGTCCAGCGATCGTTGCTGGACACATAGCTAGCTGTTCAAATCTCTCCCGAAGGAGTTTTGTTCCATCAAGCCTGCAAGTAATATAACTCTAACACTAAAATGAATCCCTCCGATTCCAATAGGGAAGTGAATATATTTATATATTTTTTTTTCGGCGGTCAGTTAAAATAAATGACTGCATTAGGATCCGACATCCAGCACGAAATGTATTCAATTGGGTGTCATCCATATGGAAAGAGACTGATTTAACACTCGCGCACCCTTTTAAAATGTGCAGAACATTTAATAGGTACCTTATTAATAAAAAAGAAACTTAAAAGCTTGTATCATTCTAACCATCCCTCATAAAAATTGTCATACCACAAGCATATTTTTCTCAAAGGACCTTTTTTAATTAGTTTATAGTTGCACAGCTTTCCCTTTGAGAGATTTATATAAAAATCTTTCATGCCATAGTAAATACAAGCTTACAGAAGTCCCACAGAAAATAATATTTAAAAGGAAGACCTTTCAAGTGGAATAGTTTTTAAATTAATTTGTAGTAGCGTTTTAAAGAAAAGACGACGTCAACGGTAGTTGCTGGAAATAACGTTTACTTGACTTCTATCACGTTTTCTAGTTTATTTAAAAAATATATATGGAATATTGAAATGTCTTTTAATACTCGTAATATAAGTCTGTAAGATGTTAAGATATTCTCATACATATTCTTATAAATAAATAAATTAGGTTTTTCTGTGTAGGTGGTATTAGGTTTTGCTGTGTAAATATAAAGGTTAACTGATATCCTTGAGTATCTTTCAATAGATAAACTTTATTATTCAAATTGTTAGAAATACGCATTCATTTGTCCTCAAGTCTCAGTCAATTTATAATAAATCAAAAATTTAAATGAAATTAAAAATATTAAACCCAATACATTCCCACAATAAGCAAGTTGATCCACTATTAACACAATCAAGACTTACCACAGATCTTAAGATTTATAGCGAGGTGCTCCAAGCACCGTACAATGACATCATAAGCCTGCCTGTCATGTTCCGGTAGGGCTTTGATGGCGGGAGAGTGGTACGGTTGCGCAGGCGGACTATAACCGGCTAGCTGTAGCAACGCCGTGTTTACCACTAACTCGTCTGGCTCCGTGTGGATTACTGTCTAATATATTAAAAATAGACATTGATTAACTAATGTTATTTTATCTGTTAATCTGTCAATTATAGAATTGAAAAGAACAAAAGACCACATCAGTAAACTTGAATCACTTCAAAAATATCATAAAAAATATATAAATAACCTGATCAAAAGGGCATTGCTTCCGATGTAAATGTTTAAGACAATGCCCACAAAGTGTATGGCCACATCCAAGACTGATAGGGCTCCTCGGTGGGGGGCCAAATTCTCGGCAGCACACTGGACAATTGAGGTAGTCCGTCCATTGCGGCACCTGGATTGGCATTCTAAAATAAACATGTTAATTTATTTTATGGAAATGTATTAAAAATGTAGTATAGACAAGTATGTAATGTAGTGCAGTAGTACAGCATCTAAATATAAAAGCAGTGGTTGTTGGTTTGATTCCCACTTGTGAGACAAATTATTTTTATCACATATCATATCACTCAGGTACAAAAAATGCAGTGTTGATTTGTACTGCTCATCAGGCAACATTAAGCTAAACTAAAAACAAATAAAAATCACTTAAAATTGTTATCTTAAAAAATATTACTTACACCCTATCTCTATCACCCATAAACCTCCTCATTTTATGATGAGAACTATCTCTCTACTGTGTAGAGTAACTATTCAATATCCCAATATATGTCCCATATATCCCAATATATATTGACTAACAATACACCAACACCAAACAAAGCTGATACAGGTCACCAAATTTATTGTATATAAGGAGTATGAAAAATGCATTTTTTATTATTTACTGTATCTAATCAATTAGTGTGTACAGTTAAAAATAACTTATGTATTTAATAGGTTATGTTACATGTTGAAACTCATTAAACTACATTTATCAAAGCCAAAAGTGCATATATTTGGTAATGGTAAAATTATTTATTCTTATTGGTCTTGTTTTAATGTTATGTAGAATTGATAAATACGAAGCATATGACAAGCATATGAAACATGTATTAATTATATATTTATATATATATTTATTTTTGGTAATTTGTAAATTTAAACACTGAAATGTATTAATTAAAAGCTAATAAAAAGCGTCGTGTCATTGAATTATACAGTGTTACATTCATTTGTATATTTTTTTCTATAATATATAAGAAAAAAATATTGTTTGTAAGTAAATTTAGATTAAAATGAACACTATTCTGCGGCCTACTGAGTCAATAAAATATATTTAATATGAAAAAGTTATTATTCTAAAATTTTGACACACAAAAATTGCCACCTAAGCAGTGTACGTACGGAGAGTTTAATACACAACTACTTCCTTTAATACTTAAAGTACAATTAGATTTTAAGTAGTTAAATTAAAATATTATTTTTCAATTACCTCAAAAATAACACGAACACTCATCACAAAAATAACACATTTAGCTTCTACCACTTCAAATCATAATCCGTCAGCAGCCGTAAACATAGACTAAGTAGAACTATAACATAAAAATCCAAGTAATCTCTACGTTTTATGCTCTATGTATAAAAAAAATACTTTTTCTCTATAGTATTAAGTCTAGTCTACACTTATGGACTACAGTGGCAATATTATGCGTTTTTTACGTTTAAGTAATTTTGCGTTTATTTGGTGTGAACCTATTTTCATTTTTATTTTGTATGTTTTTGAATTGGCTTTAAATATCAAGGCTTACACAACAATATCAAATTACTAAGCCTGTTTTACTTGGCACCGACTTCAAAATTATAAAATCTTTGTATAATTATTTTTCACTTTTTAGTTCGTTGTTTCGTTGTGTCGGTTTTTCTTTTTGTTAAAAATTCATTTACTGGTCGAAACCATAACTATGGCCAAAACTTCGATTTTTGGAGGAAAACAAACCTTCGGGTATGTCGCTAGTTACGATTATGATCGATAGCTTATCGTATCTGTCAACTTGTCAAATGTCAAGTTCTATAAATCTATATTCTTATCAATTGTGACGTCGCATACTCCGAATTATTTATTTTGAATTATTAAATACAACATTTTTTTTATAGATATCGACATTTCACATGTGACTGCGTATTTAGAATATTGATGTATAATTTCGTTTACATACTAAGCTTTGTAGCGTTTAATTGAACAAATTAACATATTAAATATTTCAAGAAACAAAAATGTCTATTAGAACTTTATTTATAATTCCTTTACTAATTGTAAGCGTTACGGTTCGTACTATTTGTTGATATTATACTGTCTAAATACTCTGTGAGATGAAAATTAATAAATGTTATCAATTCTTAGGCACAAATGTATGAGGATAATCGATGTCGATGTGTTTGTCCCACACCAACGTCTGTTTTAAACAGCACAATAAAATCACACAGAACGCTTTACATTGCCTATGTACCTCCAAATATGTGGTAAGCTTACAAGTTTTTACCACTTTAAAATTATTATTCTTTAAATATAGAATATTAACATTATACAAAATTTCGAGATATTGTTATAACTCAATGAACATCAAATTTATTGTTATACAATGTTAGGTTACATGGCATAAACATAAACACAATTTTGATCAAAGTGGAGATGAAACACACAATCATTGTTTACAATCAGTTAGACATACCTATATATACATAGTTATAAACTGCATTATTTCTCTTCATACATTATAATTGTTGCAGTAACTGTAATAATGTAATACTTCCAAAGGTCGATGATGAAGTCAGATTGAATGCTGAGTTATTTTGCCCAAGATGTGAATGCAAATACGAGACTAGAAATACAGCTGTTATTATGGTAAATGCTAATATTGTATATATATGATAGTATATAGTCTATAGAGACTCAAGTATGTTTTTGCTTGCTTAAATTTATTTTTATATTAAAGCCAAAACGTAATATATATTTTTGTCCTTTCTAATACCTCTAAACACATAGTTTCACGATAATCGGTTGAGTAGTCAGTTACTTCACATGTATCAATTGAAAGTAGTGTGAAGATGCTCTGTTTCTTAATTTTTTGGCCAATTTTTGAGATACTGTATATTGAGTGACAAACTCAATGTTTTGCTGTCTTTTCATTAGAGCGTGAAAAGGCAAATAATAATTAATTCCCTTGAATAGAAGCCCATAATCATTGTATAAACAATAAATATTTTGAAAGCATAATTGAAGAAAATCATGAAAATAATATTTTTTTATATTCATTTGATTTTGTCTTGGTGGTCTTGAAAAAGAGTGTCTTAAAAAAAAGGTTTTAGAAGAAAACAAATATTTTAATAAATATGAAATTAAAAATTAATGGTGATGAAAAAGTAGCAACTGAATTTATTTTAATTCAGTCGAATCTATAACCACAAACTATAATTTTATGTATTTACCTTGTTTGGCTTTACGCCATATGTTGAATATAGCAGGGTAGGCTAAGAGAACCTACCTACTGTTTACACTTCTTTGTCCACACACTTGGACTTGTTTTATTATCAGGTTGCGAAAATGAAAATAATTCATTGTCCTGAGTGGAAATTGAACCCAAAACCACTGCTATTACAGTCAGTTGCTGTGCTGCTGCGCAACAAAGGCCTTGTCCTTTCTTTCGAAAAAAGAATAAAATTAAATACTGTTTTATTTGTCATCAGGTAGTTGTATTTTTTGTGATATGGTCTGTGATGCTATTACTAGGGTACTACCTGTTTCTTATACTACTCGAAGCTTTAATGTTGCTGAGGCCGCGCTATGCAGAAATGCGGTACCGGCGGGATGAAGTAAGCTATAATTGACTGTTTTTTAATTAAAAAAAACACTATATAAAAAAATTAATTCACCCATTTTAGACGATTTGGGTGTTTGTCGACTGAATCCTTGGGGAATTGTATCCAATATGGTGTACGCTTTTCCTGTGTCTATGTGTTCCAACTATGGATATCTACAATTTTGTGTCTATTTGTATAGCCTTGTATATTTATTTAAATAAAATCAGCTTCACGCTGTATCCCGTACACAGCAGGGTAGACAGAGAGAACCTAGTGTTAAGACACACCGTTTCCCACTTTCCGCCGAGTTCTGGAGGCACTCCGTGTTGAGTGGCAGAACTCAAAGCCGCGGTTTGCCTCGACACCAGAGCGAAGAAATGAAAATATAAATGTAAATAAATATTTCATTTCCTACTCACATCCATTTTTTTCTTAAGATTTTGCCGTCACACTTTATGCCCCTGTGCCTGGCCTCTAACAATATTAAAGAGACTACAATTGGTATTGATTAAATATTAATATATAATTATTATTTTCGTGACTCCCGGAAATGTTTTTAACTTGTTATATTAATTTAACTGAAACTATTATTTTTGGATAATGGAACATAGGGTAGCAAAAAGAACCTGATGTGAAAACACTTCATACTCTATTTACCACTTGAATTTCGGAATTTACTTGGAACTCAATCTTGCAAGAGCACCAACTGAAATAATTCTTTACCCCGAGAGGATATGGAACCCACAACCATCATGTTCACAGTTAGAAGTCACCCAAATATACTGCAATGGCTTCGAATTTTAATTAAAGTAAAGCATGTTTTCGAAATTCTACCATTATACATTGTATCATTAAAAATATTACAGTTAAATATTACTTTACAGGTAGAAAATCTCTTACTCCATGACACTGAATGTGGAGATGATGACAATTATTAATCAATCAAATATTATTGATGAAATAAATAATCCAATTTTTCTATGCATACTATTTATTGATTAGCACGTCAAAATACAAACATTACACAATTATATTGAACATAAATATACATAAATTAGTTTAGTATAGGATAAGAATTTAAATAATTTATTATATAGAACTTTTCTATGGACTGCTACTTTTATCTATCTATTGGATATAAAATGTTTACTTTAAAAATACTTTTTATACTTCTACTTTTCTAATACTTCTCTATATATAGACTGAAGTTTGATAATAATTACTTATAAGAAACATTTAAAAAATGACATTTGAAAAGAATAATTTTTATATTATTTACTAAGTTTAAATGTGTATATATTAATAATTTAAGTTTTAAAATGTGATTATTTGTCTATGAATAAAATATTATGGATAATATAGGTTAAAACTGGCTCATATCACACAAAAAAGTTACTTTAGAATTGTTTCTAATACTTTTTTCTGAGTTAGGTCATTTTATTCTAGGGTTTAAAGGGCACATGATAAAATGAGCTACGGTTACCATTGTGGCCATGCTAGTTGAGCATGGTGTGTCTATCGTATATGTTCCTCCTTTGTTCCCTCACTTGACGCTTCCATTTGTCCTGTTGATGGGTGACACGGTTGAGGACATTTCCTCGAACACCCATAGCTTGAGACGGCCCGCTGATGGTGCTTTCATCCTGTTATAAAATTTATTTTATTATTACATTTATTAATTGAGAGAGTAGCCTGACCGTAAATGTGATGGTTTGGGTCCTCTGAAGGTAATGAATTATTTTCACTCAGGTAACAAGACACTGTGCGGTATTGAGCTCTGCCATTCAATACGCAATGTCCTTAAATTGGGTGGCGTGTGGGTAAATAAGTGTCTTAACACCAGACTTGCCTACCCTGCTATATACGTGATACATGAGCGTGAAGCTAATATATATATTATAACTTTTGTTATAATACTAGGCATAATTTACAATTTGTTATTATTCAGAACTTTTGTTATATTTTGTACTTTGTTTTGAAATGTCTATGGAATGAGAATAAAGATTGTTTCATTTTTAATTTTCAAAGAATGTGTTTGATTTTGGTGCCCTGAATTTAATTATAATAAAATGATAATAAAAAACAAAAGCTTGTGAGTTAAGCATTTGGTCAGTTTGTCAACAACAAATTTAACATATACAAATTAAAAAAGAAAATAATATAAATTTTAAATTGAGCATTTTCTATTAAAATATCTATTATTATTTTAAAACTAGATATTATTAAATAAAGGTCATGTGTCATTCAAAATATATAAATCCAAAATTTTTTATGTGCATTTCATTTTGCGATACAAATAGTGGCATCTTGCACATTTACATAGTATCAAAGTGCGTTTACCAGTTGCATTACGAAGAGGCCTTATGAATACGAAATATTACCAACATTTGTTATTAACATGTAAAAATATTATATTGTTAATATAATAAATCCCGTTATCCACTCACTGTAAGTACATAGAGTGTCTGTTATGTAAGGCTATCGATTATTTATTTGGCTGACGTCATTTATATATTTTGGTTATTTACTTTCTAATATATGATAAATTAGTATTATATAGTAATAAATATATATTAAATAGTAATAAATTTGAATATTTTAGGGTAGTAGAGTTGGCAAGAATATTTGCGAAATCATGTTTAGTATAATTAAAAAGTCACTTTCGAAATATTTTTAGTCGTATTTGAAATAATTTAAATCAAATTGTAAACAACACACGCCGGAGTCACTATAGCGCTAGTTACTATTGCTGATGCATAGAATATTCTACTTATCCAATCTGCAGATTTATTATGCTCGGATTACGGATTTAATATGGCTTCTATGTAAACATACATTGAACTAATATGGACAAGATCTTCGTTTACTCAATTGTTTAAAAATTGTAAAATCTCGCTTAAGTATGATACATGTCCGAAACTGATATTTTCAGTACTTGTAACTTTTTAACAACAGTGCCGAGCTAAAAGCTGCTTAGAAATTAGAAATTATATCAACTGCAAATAATTCTTTGCTGACTGGGACAGTTATTGCAGGTTCAATATTTCCGTGTCTCTAATATTATTTTAGTGTTATTTTTTATCTATCAATTATTCAGTATATTCAAAGATAACAAGTTGTACAAGCTTTGCTGTTTTCGCGATAGAAATATGTGTTTATTTTCACTAATTATAATTATTAATGTTTAAGTATAAAAGTATTTTTATCAGTTATTTTTATTATGAATTCTAAGAAATCTAAAATACAAAGAAAATATATTTCGGTTAAATTAAGATTTCTTTAATTATATATTGTGGTGGTGGTGGTTATATATGTTTGTGTGCAATTTTTAAAGATATTTTTTACCTTGTAATATAATAAATATGACCATTATGATTATGGGTTCAAATGGAAAACAATGTGCTCAATGTGAATCTACTAACAAAATAATTGTATACTCATTACTATATATTGTATGGCGAACTAAAAAGAAAAATCTAAGCGCAAACTATAAAACAAAATATATATTTATATATAAACTTAATTTATAAACATTCTTTATTTATAATTCGTAATCATAACTTACATCTTCATTCGTGTGTTCTTGATACGAGGCTTTAGCTCTCTTGTTAATGAGTGGATCGAGACATATGAGGAATCCCATGTAGGCTACTAGCAGCATTATCACCCATATCACTATAATCACTACTACCTGTGGAATAAAGTTGTAAAAAATCTGCATTTTGAAGGCAGTGGGTTCAAATTTTTACATGGGGGAATATTTTACATTATAATTAAAAATCATTTATTACAGAGAGCAACGTAAAATTAAAAAAGAATATGGATAATGGGGACTGCCAACATATCGCTAATTAAAATCATATATTTATAATAAAAAATAATTTCTAGGCAATTTTCAAAATCTTATTTATATAAAATAATGCAATGATATTACCTTTATAATAGTAGTATTTCGATTTTCATACTTGCATTCGCATCGCGGACAGAACTCTTGCTCCCGGCCTTTTATTAGTTCACCGACACGAGGGAGAATTACTCCATCGCAATTGCTATACAACAAAAGAAAAAAAATATTTATTTAAAAAGTATATATATCTATATATCGTCGGCTCAGAGTGTAAACCTATTTATTATGTTTTTCGTTATGTACATTTTTATATCATTCGAAAGTGCAAAAGAAATACAAATCACAAGAAGAGAACCCAAATAAATTTACGAAATTATAAAAACCTTCTGATAATATATAATACATAGTCATAGTTTATTCAAGACATTTTTTGTCTTTCTTGACAATTTGCTTAACGACAATATGATTTTAATGAAATTATTTATACTTTTTTTACACAAATAGAATAAATATCACTTTTTAAAATGTAAACATAACTTTCACTTTGTTAATGATAAATAAGCTTATACTATAAAATATATATAAGTGAAAAAGTTACTATACAAAAATGCATATACCAGACATTTTAAAATATTTTTTCTTTATTTAATACAAAATAATTATAAAAAGAATAAGAAATTCATATTTTTTACTTGAAACATATAAATTACTAGTGGACCCGAACGCGGCTACGCCCGCTTGAACTATACAAATATTTATTAAATATATTTATGATTTTTTTTTCAGTTTTCAATAGGGAGATACCTTAAGCAAGCTCATTTTGGGTGACGTTTTCTAACAACAAACTTTGCAAAACGTTGCTTAGCAACGGCGGTTGTTATAAATATGGCGGAATAAATTGCATGTCAAATTAATGCGTATTTTAATATATTGAAATATATCGATAATATTACAAATATGAATAAAAAAGTATCCTATGTTCTTCCCGAGACCCTCTAGTATCTCTATATGTGTATTTTATCACAATTAAATTAGCGGTTTGGCCCTGATTTCGTAAAAGACAGACAGACAGACAGACAGAGTTACTTTCGAATTTATAACATAGGTATGGATAATATATTTCCAATGTAAACACAACATAATATTACTACATTTTTTCAGCTTCACCTCTGTATTCTGTATATAGTGGGGTAGGTTAACCTAGTGTTAGAACACTCCGTCCCCCATTTTTCACTGATTTTTTGAGATATTGCATGTCACGTGGCGGAACTCAACCTCGCGCATTGCCTTGTTACCAGAGCGAGAAAAATGAAAATATAAATAAATTACAATTCATTCCCCCGAGTAGGGATCGAACCCATAACCGTTGTTTCCCAGTCACAAGGGTGTGCTACTGCGCCACAATGGCCTCAATTACTTTGACATATTATAGAACAAAAAAACAAGTTGCATTATTCAATTAATTCAGAGTAGGATGTTACTTACCATTTATTGGGTGGTACATTCCCAATATAGAGTTTCCGGTCTGAGCCCACTGTGTTATTGAGGACTGCGGCAGGACTGGGGCACACACATTTACATCTTTTGTCTTCATACGATGCCTGTATATAATTGATGTATTTATTTATTATAAAGAGAAAAGTAATTATAATAATATATAATATGGCTTGTAGTATTTTCTTAACTATAGTTGACTATTTCTAATGTTTTATAAAATATAAATTCTGTGATAAGAAAGATAATACACAAAAACTAAATATATTTTTAAAATTATTCAACTTGTTTTATATTTCATAAAGAATGTTGTTCTATATATTTAACATTTTTTTAAAGTGTCATGAAAGGCATGCTTAGGAAAGAAAAGTACTATTAAGAAAACTTAATAAGTATTTTTCTTTCCTAACAATTTGTACATAGCCAGATTTGTACCCGCGCTGGTTTCCAAAGAGTGTCAAATCTCACTACCTTAAATTTTTTATATATTTTCTTAATAAGTATTACTTGTTGTATGATGTGTCATAGTGATGTCAATTTGTAAGTGAATGCAAATTGTGTCAGAACTGATACACATACAAACTGATAATGTAATGAGTTTTAGTATGTTGTATTGAAAATGTCAAAACTATTTGAAATTTTTCAACTAGGTACTTGGGCACAATGTATTCACACACAGTGACTGGTTCAATCAGAGACAATTGATGTATCCAGCGAGTGTAGTGTCATAGTCTCTCTCATACTTTTATATAGTTGTGAATATACAAATGTTTGCATTTATTCTAAAGGCTAATGCCATTCTCCTATTGCGTTATATTATCTTTTTTACCGTACATTTTCCGTTGTGTGTTTTCCATTCAACATGATATGGGCGAAGTGATTAGTGCTGAATTGGCACGCTCTGAACGCCATAAATAAAGAGCAACAACAACAACAATAAAGGCTAATGTTTATGAAAAAAATTTTTAAAGCATATTTGTAAAAATTTCATTTCAAAAAAATCATCTGAAATTTGGAAATAATACATTTAATTTTGTTTTATACGGGAAATATGTTTTGTTTCCTTTGATCTTTGATCCTTGTTGTTTTGTTGTTGAATTTAGTTTTTTTATCTTTCCCTGCTAAATAAAAGTTAAATATTTTTTATATAAGTTACAGAACAGCCTACTTTTTATAAAGTATAAAAAAATATAATTATAAAGTTGATTACTATTTTCATTTGTAAATAAAACGAGCACATCCTTCAATATGTCAATAAATAATACGTATCGAATTTTTACGCAACAATTATTAATTTAATAAATATTATAAATAATTGTTATTTTAGTATCATAAAAAGTAAACAGTAAAACTATTTGTACTTACGGATACCAACGAAGCACACGAAACAATAAACAAAGCCAATGTTACTTTATATAACATTTTTAGCTGAATATTTGTATAGGTTCCTAATATATCAAAATTTAGTAAAATACGTTTAACTTTTTTAGAGATTATTGATGGAAGCAAAATAAAATATACTACTCAATTATTTTGTAATAACTAATAACTATAAGCAATTAAGCAAGGAACAACTATAAGCACAGAACCACAGAACCACAGAATACATCACAGAACACATTTACTACCATAGAGTATGTGTATTGTGTATGAAGTTCATATAGTGTTGCCAACCTTTCTACAAACAAATCAAATAAAGTTTATATAGCTTTATTACTGTAATTGTATATCACATCTGGCAGTTCACATATATTTTATCATACGTTCTGATTACGCCGTTATCGATTTGTATTTTCTTACAACAAGTATTAAGAAAATCTGTTCCACTTTTCTGTCCAATTTTCGTGACTGCCTAATGAGTGGCGTAATTAAACACCGCGCTATTCAAATTCAAAATATTCTTTATTCAAATAGGCAATTATTATAAGCACTTTTGAATCATCGAATGAACATACGAACAAAAAGCTACCACCGGTTCGGAAGGCACTTCTGCTGAGAAGAGCCGGCAAGAAACTCAACAGTTGCTCTTTTCAAAATCAATGGTACAATCTATTACATTAGCTGGCAGCTATTCTGCATTACATTCAATAGACATTAATTCAATACATGCTTATCCTCTAAATATTCCTGAACAGTGTAATACGCTTTACTTGTTAGAATTTTTTTTACAGATATTTTAAATTTTTGTAGTG
>JAEBDU010000041.1:565735-704922 GCA_016802625.1 Heliconius numata | reverse complement strand
AACAGTATCATATTGTAAGTGATACATTGGAGTCATTTTATTTAATACCCAATGACTTTCATTATAAATGACTAAAAAAAACATAATAGTTTAATAAACACTGAAAATTGTATAAAAGAATAAATATCAACATATTAAGCCTATAAATTTACCGGCAAGAGGATCGTTGTAAACGTAATTTGAATTCATATTTATATATTATTTAAAAGATATTTTCAAATTATTTTTCTAAATCACAGAACACATCTACTGTAGTTCTTAATTATTTTAGTCCTAAATTATCGTCTAATAATCTTTAGTTTACACAATAATTCGTTTTCTACAAAATACTTTAAAAGTTTTGCCGTTAAACCACGTTACACGCACTTGACAAGTTGAAACACAAAACAGATAAAAATAAAATTAATTAGCTGAAAATTGTGAAAAAGTAAAAAGAAAGTATGGACCATGTGTCCTTAGTATTTAGTTGAAATAAATATATATTTCCATTTTTGTTACTCCGGTACTAAGGCAAAGCATGGCTTTGAGTTCTGACACTTGACTTGCAGTGCCTCGAAAATTCAGCAGAAAGTGTGAAGCGGAGTGTCTTAACACTAGACCCCTTCTGTCTACCCAGAACAGCGAATAATAAGTTAAATCGAGCAAAATCAGTGAAGTGAAAAAAACAATAAAACTGAACTACAGTGACAATTTCCACATCAAATAATAGTAATGGTGATCTATAAATAAATAAACAAAGTGCAAGAACGATAATTTACATCAATCGGGTGTAAAACTTTAAAAAATATAAAAAAAAACAATAAAATTGATACATGAGCTCGCAATTTTGTTAAATAACAGCGCCATCTAGAATAAGTAGTTGAAATCGTAAAGATTATTAGATACCGATTCCAAGACCGCCCTGTTGTCTAGTACCTACTTAGGCCACCAGAGGACAACACTAGTGGCAAAACAAGATTATCACAATACTACTACACTACCGTAAAATTTAACAGAAAATCATGGAGGAAGTCATGAAAGTCACGGAACAAGTCACGCAAAATATAAATTACAAACATTGGAAAAATGATATCATTACATTATTAGAAAAATAATAACATAAATCATAACAACACTTTAATGGTCTTCTCTGGAGGAGGCCTTTACCTTCCGTTGAGAGGGGTTCTTGCATCTACAAATCCATATTAAAAAGATGACAAAAAAAAGAAAGAAAAATTAAAGAATATAATATGGTTAAAAGTATATATAATAATAAATTTATAATATTAAGAAAATAAATAAAAATAGTAATATAAATAAATACACAATATAAATAAATACATAAAATGATGTAACATGTTTATTATATCTTTTGTATACATTCTACGTTTCTTTTTATTTTCAAACTGTAATTTAGCAAGAAATAAAAGGCTTTTTATTTTTTATTTTTATTATTTTATTTATGCTACGTTGCCGTTGTGTACAGTAGCCGGTCGACGTAGCGTCCCCCGCGCCCCGCCCTTTAAGCATCGTCGCGAGGCCGTCGTGGAGCAGCGGCACAAGGTGTAAATGTAACGCGACGGTTGTGGGTTCGATCCCCACTCGAGGAAGTGAATTATTTATTTACGTTATATATTTCCTTTTCTTTGCTCTGGTGTCGAGGCAAAGCGCGGCGTCGAGTTCCGCCATTCAACACGCAAGGCCTGCAGAATTCAGCTAAAAGTGGGGAACATAGTGTCTTAACACTGGGTTCCTTTTGCCGATCAGGCTGTGAGCGGGAGGGATACAGCGTGAAGCTGATTTATTTTAAATCAATATCAATCGTAATTGTATAATAAACTCATTTTCAAGGTTCAGCAATATTCAATTGAAATATTGTGTCTCTACAGAAATATTAAACGTGATACGAACCCACAATCATCGAGTACCACTTCCAAGTTAGATAACCATTCAGTAAAATAAAGTACACAGGGTGTTGATATTTCAACAAAAGTTAGTAAGAGAGGACGGTAACAGTGATAAATAGTCTCCATTAGAGATACGCAAGCTTAGATTAACACAAACGTACACTTAAGTAGCTCGTTATTGTTCCTAACAAAGCCATTTTACTTAATATACCTAATATAGGACTGTAGTTGTTATAAGATTTGTGTAGGAATGTATAGGAAAATAGAAATATCTATATTTTTAGAATAAATTAATTTTTAACAAAAAAAAACCGACTTCTAACAACGAACTAAAAAGTGAAAAATAATTATACAAAGATTTTATAATTTTGAAGTCATTTCAATAAAAAAAAAAATTTCAAAATCGGTTCACCCAATCAAAAGTTATGAGGTAACAAACATAAAAAAAATAAAATAAAAATACAGACGAATTGATAATCTCCTTTTCTTACAGAAGTCGGTTAAAAAACAAATTCACACTTTAGCCTGCAAAGCCAGTTCAGATTAATAGGGCAGGGCAGATAAAGATAATTTAGAGTCAAGATACTCCGTGCTCTGTTTTTCTCTCGAATTTGATACTTTTATATTTACTTTTGATTTATATTTTAACTTGGATTGTATTTTAATTTAAATATTTTTACCTAGTTAATTCGTTCTACGTTTACCACAGTTAAGATGCGGTGTATAGCTCAAAGCCACAATTCTGTAACCAAGTTTAAAGAAACCAAAATTTCAAATCCCACACTAGGTAAAGGAAGGGAGGGCAAAGAAATTGAGAACGAAGTGATAGATAACTTATGTCTCAGTTAACTCAACTTTAACGTTATTTCTTTCTTGTTTTATAAACGTCAAGGCTTAGACATTACTTAGTTACAATTAAAAGAAACAAGGATTACAATAAAATTAACGTTGTAAAATTAGGAGGCACCATTTTGTTCTTGAAACATGTTAATTATAAGCCCAGAAATGTATTTATTATAACAGTGTAGTATATCGAGAAGTAATAAACCATTTATACAAGTCCGTTTACAGGTCACACTTATTTACTATTTATGTATTGTAAACACTTTACAAAGGAAGTGGTCGCACAGGAGTGGAGCGTTGCTATTCAAACTTGGCTCTGGCTCGGAAATATGACAATGTGGGCATGCCTTTAGGATACCGTCGGGGCGGTAAAATATTACTTGTTATATATTGTGTTCTTTAAATATATTTATAATTAGACAGAGTAATACAGAGATATGTTTACTATATATTAAACTAGCGGATGCGTGAAGCTTCCCTTGCTTATTTATGGGTGAATTCTAATAAACCACGAAACATGTGTTCAATGAAATATTTTTAAGAGTCTAAATTTCAATTTTTTTTAAAATTGGTGCCGATTTAAAAAAAAATCTATACAAACTTTCAACCCCTTATTTGCACCCTTAGGGGGAGATTTCTAGAAAACGACGAAATACGTGTTCAATTAAATACTTTTAAAAATCTAAATTTCAAATTTTATAAAAATCGGTGCCGATTTAATTTTTTTTCCATACAAGTTTTCAACCCCAATTTCATCCCTTTAGAGTTAAAATTTTTCAAAATCCCATCTTAGTGGATGTCCAGATTACGAAAGTAAACATCTGTCCAAATTTCACATTTCTACGCACAGCGGTTACGGCTGTGCGTGCGTCTTACCTCAGTCAGTGAGGACAAGTCCTTTTATATATATAGATATGTATATCGGATGTTGTAAACAGAAGGTGCTTTTCCTTCATAAATATTTTTTTCCCATTCTTTTATCACTTATTCGTTCGACGTGACCAAACCAGTGGAGCACGTCCTTCTACATCCTCACCGTGATATCCTCGGTGGTACCTGCCATTCTGTGTACCTCTTCATTGTGGATTTGATCAGCTAAGTT
This sequence comes from Heliconius numata, assembly GCA_016802625.1. Lineage (NCBI taxonomy): Eukaryota > Metazoa > Arthropoda > Insecta > Lepidoptera > Nymphalidae > Heliconius > Heliconius numata. Next base: position 701,091 of record JAEBDU010000041.1, on the reverse strand, counting down.
GACTCCGCATACCTTACAATCGCATCTCCGCGGAATTCATCTGTCTTTTATTCTTCTTCATAATATTTCGGTGTGGTAAAACAGCGTCGGTACCAATTCGGTCAATTCAGTTGCATCGTGTACGACCAAAGGTGCAGCTGTCCTGACATTTCACCGTCTCATCAATGCAGCTTAGGCACTATTAACCCTGTTATGTGTAGCAATACGCCTTACCGCATTCATCTCGTACCTTCCATCTCTACTGAACGTACTTCCCTGCCTTAATTGCTTAATAAAAGAATCCAATTTAAAAAAATAAATATCCATTTAAAAACAAAACAACGTAATACGCCTAAATAACGTAGATAACGGGAACGGGAAATATAGAACGTAGATAAATCATCTTTTTTAAAGCAATGTGAAGTGAATAATGTCAAGCATTGTTTACAATGGCATAACGCTCACAAGCATCAACGATCAAAAATGGATTTTAAAATGTTTTTGAGAATTTTGATACCATTCCTGAAAGCAAAGTTATCCGAAATATTTTTCGCCATACAGTAGTGATTTTATAAAAAGTATATAATTAAGTTAAATTAGAAATTACATAAATTAAATAAAAAGTACGTCTAAACAAATATCAAAATGAGCTTCACGCTGTATCCCGCACACAGCAGGCTAGGCAGAGGGAACCTAGTGTAGTAATGGTTACTACATTTCATCACTACATACTTACAAACGAAGCACAAACAAACAAATATACAAAATTCAAGTGAAAATTCTTAAGAAACAGCCAATACACCGTTTTAGCGGCGCCACCAACCTTTATTGTTCCCACCGGGGCGGGCGCGCGAGCCTCGGGTAGAACCTGCCTGCTACCTACCTACCTACCTACCTACCTACCTACCTAACCTACACCTCGAAAGTTTATTGCGCACAAATTGTATGCATTATTTATTTAATTTAAAAGCGAAGAAACCCAAGCGCGATCATACGCCTCTTCGCCGAAATGAGAACGCGAAAGAGTGCTACGAATAAATAACATCTGAATATAAAAGTATTAATATGGAGGCGGGAAGTGGATTCTAACAGCATACTACCATTCCAACGATGGTACTGATTTACTTGTTATGATGCGGAATTGTTATTTTTTGTTTTTCCAGTTACTTTAGTTAGATAATACATATATCCTGTATGTTAAACTAGCTTTGATCAGTGGCTTCGCCCGTATCTGTCGTATACTACGACAAATACTACACATGCCATATTCTAAGTGCGGGAGGTAGCTGACCGCAAGCACAGCAGTAGTTCCTGAGATCAGCGCGTTCAACCAACAAACTCTATAGCGTAATATATAATTAACTTTATAAAAAATACATTTTTTTATTAATTATTAGGATCTGCTTTAGTATTTTAGATTAAAAAAATGAGCTCAAGCATTATTACCTTATAATTAACTCATACGTTTGTGATTGATTTTTGATAAGAAAAAAATCCGAAGCCACTGGTTCTAGGTGCGCGAAGACTCCGAGGCGAGGCTGATTTTTGTAAAAAAACTGATAAATTAGCCATGTTGAAATGAATCCACATCGAATTTCAACCATGTTGAAATTAATTCATATTTGAAATTCGAAATCCACATATTATAACTAAGTACATCCCACCACAATCAAATCATTTAAATAAATAATTGATAGGCGAGTCGAAGAGACTCTTTTAACTGTCATTAATATATTACACCACATTCGTCTCATAAACTTAAATAATTATTTTTTAAAACACTCCGTTCCCCATTAAGAAGAAATGCAACAACAAGCAACAAGACCAAGCGCGGCGTTCAGTTCCGCCACTCAACAGGCAATATCTGCCTACCCCTCTGTACCTATGCTCCGTATACAGGATACAGCATGAGACTTGTACTGTAAACAGTGTTAGGCGACATACTACGTAAAACTTATTTAATGACAAAGAATCAACATTGTAAGCTTTATTGAAATTGTACAATGTATATATGTGGCTGTAAGTTGCAAAGCCTTGGAATTATATTAGATACTACTACAAATGTGGGGGTAACTGAAACTTGTAGGTATTTCGAACGAAAAATCTTTAAATTAAGTATACAGGTATATTTGACATTAACACACGTATGCCTAGTTGAAAGTGGTGAATATTCGATATAATATTTACCTTTGCCCAGTGTATTTAAAAAGAAAAAAAAAAGATCTCGAGGGCCTTGTGGCAAAGGGGCACCGCCGTGTGACTGTAAATACGACGATTATGGATTCGATTCTCACTCAGGTGAATGAAATAATATTTTAGTTTCGTCAATACGCAATGCAGCCATCCATATTCGACAGAAAGGGTGTAACGGGAGTGTCTTAATGGGACGTATTATTCTGCATTTCTGCAGCACATTTCTGTATATGGTATATACCAGGGTATATACTTGGTATAGGCGGAATACAGCATGACGCTAAAAAAAATCTTAGTGTCTCATCACTCGGTTCTCTTTGTTTACAAATGTCACAATAGGCGGAAGACGCGTGTCGTATATTATAAGTAAAAAAGAAAGAAAAAAACAAAAATACTGACTGCATAAAAGCTAAAAAGTGAAGCAATCCCAATAACTTATAAAGCTTCTAAGATCCACTTTTTAATATTACATGTGTCGATGTCAACATACGTTTCGTGCAAGCTTTATGTGGTGGCCATAAATCAGTTATATTTGTGAAATCATATTCCATCTGTGAAGTCTATTGGCGTATTATACCTATATTTTTTATTGTTATGTATAGAAATTATCTTTTCTACAAAAATTTTACAATATCATTAAATATATATATATTTTTATACTACTAAGTTGTCATTTCCCAAAGCGCGGCGTTGAGTTCCGCCATTGAACACGCAACGCCTACAGAATTCGGCGGAAAATGGGGAACGAAATGTCTTAACACTAGGTTACCTCTGCCTACCCTGCTGTATGCGGGATAGAGCGTGAAGCGTGCGATTTAATTTTATTTGTTTTTTTTAAAGTTCTCATTCTCACTCAGTTCTTATTTAATGCTTAAAATTACATAACTGTAGTTCCACGCAGCGCTTTATCTCATCAAATTGACCTTAAATAATGACATAATTAATATATTTGAATGATAAAACCTCTAAAACATTATTATATTTAAATAATCTACGTAAAAACAATACACGAACGACAAGCCCACATTGTACGTAACTTATGTAGGATTCTTTAGATTTTACGCACTCCGGCCACGTCCGCACACCGCACCGGCCAGATGACAAAATGTCGTATAAAATACAACGAGGACGGCGTCTCCTTTGCATGTTTCATGCACTATGAGAAATATGTATTTAGAAGCATTATATATACAAACATATGGACGTGACAGAAACGGTTGCTTCTTCTTTCCTCCTTTTATAATTCTTGGGATGAACTGACGAAAATATACGCGATACGTACGCGTGCAAACTAGCAGCGGGACTTTTGTTTTTTTTGGAATAATGTTTGTATGAGAATGTCTATTGTATAATATAGTAAGTTTATTTTATTTTCAGATTCCTAGCACTTGTAGTTTCTGAGATTTCGTGATGAGTGAGTGACCTTTCGATTTTATATATATAGATAATATAATCGATTCTCTTTTGTTACTAAGTGACGGACAGATAATGGACAGACGAAACTACTGGGCATAGATGAACATACATACATACATACATAAAATAAAAGATTCCCATAAATTGAGAACCTCCTTTTTTTGAAAGTGAGTTAAAAATTTAAATTAAGCATATATGTAGATTAGTAAGTGTCGGAGATCACTGAGAGAGGATTTCTCGACATTTCTACGAAAATGGGAAAAAACAAGATTTTCCATTTTACCCCTTAAAGACCAGGAAAACAAAGTTGATACGACCAGTTAACAATATAAAAATTAACATTACCTAAACCCAAGCCCAATAAATTAACGGATTCACATTAGACAGATTCATATTTTATTTAAATAAAAGATACACATGGCGTGAAAATTTTTAAATAACGCCCAAATTCACAACCTGAACCCACAAAATTGGGAATGAAAATATTATTGTGCCTATTAATTCCCTCGACAGCCTATTAACAAGGGGTAGGGCTCGTATTAAAATGATAAATGATTCTAATCATCATATCTTCTTGGCCAAACGAATGAGACCCCTCTCTATACTTACATATATGAGTTTTTCACAGTCCAAACAAGTGCTGGTTACTTTACTGGAGGTCTAGCTGAGCTGGTCTCCTCTACCCCAAGGTTGTCGCTTCATGCGTTAACTTTAACAAATTACTGTAGAAATGAGAGTTGAGTTACGCAACTCAGTTTTGTCTGGCGGTGGTCGGAAAGATGAATTGTTCTTTTGACCCTTTTCTAAAAATTTACTTCTTTGATAGGTATATATTAATTTGTGCTAAATTATAGCATTAATTTTAGGGGTTGTGTGTTGAATTGTATCGTTTATTTAAAGATGATTTTTTTAAATGGTTTTTTGATTTCGTTGTTATTGTTGTTTCTGTATTTGCAAAATCAAATTTAAATCGCTTATTTAGTTTAACAATGACGGAATTACGTTATTTTAAAAAGGTCTAATATGTCTTTGTACGGGGGTAGACCATTTACACATTAAAAACTTTGCTTAGGTGATCATTTATGAAAAATTGTAATTAAATTATTAATGCATCAAATTAATTAGCTTAGAATGCTTCGTTAAAATAAAATATTTATACGTTCTCTCGATAAATAGTTTTGTGTGGAATAACATATTAAAAATGTAAAATAGAAAAAGAAAATGTTAATAGCTTTACAATATATATATGTATATCAGATATGTAAATGTTACATAGATTTTCTTTAAATTAAACCTAGCGTACTTTATGTGTAAAATTTTAACTTTTCGTAAAAACCTACCATATGTCACTATCTATTTAAGTCACACCTAATAAATAAATATAATAGTTTAATTACAGTCCATCATAGAAGCTTCAAGGCACAGACGCAAAACGGAGTTGACATTAAAACTAATCCGCACCTCCACTCTCTTAACAAACGCTAATAAAGGCAACCGCTAAAAACGGAAATTCAAAAGTTGTTCTCCCGAAAGGGTTACCATTATTAAAATTAAAATTAGATTACGTTTTTCGGTTAATACTGTTGTTTTGCGAGGTAATTATCTTACGGGGGGTGGGGAGAGGGGGTGAGTTGGGATTGTGATTAACTTCGTATCTAACTCGATAGCTGCTATAATATTTACAAGTATCTCGTTGAAACAGTTTTTGGTACGTTTTTGATTGCAGTTTAGTCCCAATGATAATTACTTTTGGGGAAGGGTTCAGTAACGCCTTTATACAGCGGGTTTGTTTTATCTTTGTTTAATGACTGAGATGGAATATATTAACTTTTGGATACAAAACAATATAAATTCGATAGTTACGTGGTTATTGTTACTTACTTCAAATAACCAAAAATACGTATAAATATAAAATTATATACACAAACAAGTAACAGGCACACGCTGTATAAGCTCGTCGGTTGTTACAGTTATTGTTATTATATACGGGGCAAGTTAACAGGGCGCTACGACAGTATCAACCGTGTACATTAATAATACAATTACTTACAACTTGCTATGCCTGTGTAATAACTTGTGATAAACACATATTTAATATATTATATATGTACAGGTGTCTGTAGCGAACTTTGAAACTTTAAGCTTAATTGAACTGCACTCAAAATTAGTTGTGCGGGACTTACGTGAACTTGTATGGAGCTAAATATATTTATATGATATGGTCGATTAGTGCTAGTGCTAGTCTACTACGATAGAGGTAGCAGCTTCAATTCTTTTGTCATTAAGTATATTAGATTTTATCAGCGGCTTCGCCCGGTTGAAAAGTCAGAAACTAGTTTCTGAGATTATTTCGTTCAATCAAATAAATTCTTCAGCTATATAATATTAGTAAAGATATGTTTTTTTCGTTTTGGACATCTTATTCCCAATTAATCATATATTAGAGAGGCCGTCGTCGTAGTGATTTTAAGCAACAGTTGTGGGTTCGATTCATACTCAGGGGAATGAATTATTATTTATTAAGATTTATATTTATTCGCTCTGGCACTAAGGCAAACGCCCATCATAGAGTTCCGCCTACCAACACGCAATGCCTCAAAAAAATCGTCGGAAACGGAGCGTCTTAACACTAGGTTCCCAGGTTCCCTCTGCCTACCCTAAACTAAAAAAACCCCTAAACCCTTGTGTCACGGTGGCATTTATTGTTGTTTATGTAGCAAGGGTAGCCAAAGGAAACCTAGTGTTGAGACTCTCCGCTCATTATCGTAATAGGTAATTACTTATTACTAATTAAATAAATAGTTTTCATTAAACGAACGCGACATTGTTGTAGTATTTCACAAGCACCGCACGCTTAAGATATCATGGCGGATAGAACGTGCCCTCTCAAAGCGTACCTAAGTCTCTTTTCTTGCCTCGTTAGCTGACGTAGAAATGTTTCTTAGTTTTAGTCTTAAGAGGTCTTAGAAGTGGATGTCAGCGTAGCACCTACTTGTTACATGAAAACTAAATTCTATGAAAGTTTACTTTTTGTAGAAAAAAGGTATTTAATACTGTTTTGTTTTGTTGACGATGTCTTTGGATTCGATATGTAATCAGAACGGGAGAGTTTATATTTAATTTAAATTTATTTATTTCCAACGTTTGATAAGCAACTTTATACTGATTGGGGATATTTAAGTTATAACTATTCTTCCATAAGACAAATAGAATCATTAATAAATTAATAGCCAAATGATAATGCTGATACCAAATCATATTAAAGAGAGTTGTTATGTTGTTTTAATTCTTTTAATTTCAAAAAAATATATATCAGATTAATTTAATAACTAAACTTTTTAGCTTTCATGTTTTAGCCCGGACATAGCAGGGTAGGCTGAGGGAACCTAGAAACCTAGTGTTCAGGCACTCTATTCCCGTTTCTAATAACTTTTGCATTAAAAAAATCATTGCATATTACAATCACAATATAAATGTCCATAAGATAATTGTTCTCATTGTTATGTAACAATACATATTATTAGTTAAAACTAATTCTCTGAAATACGATAATCTGCAAAATGATCGTATCTCTATCGCATAATACGAATTAATCCTTATTAAAATTTATAATTGATTTACATTTAAGCTATTTCCGCAGAATAAACTAGTTTATTTATATAGATCGGTGCATTGTTTCTAATTCTGTTAGATAAATGTAACAAAATTAAAATAATCGCGTATATTATAAACTACTCTATGTCATTGCATAGTTATATTATATACTAGCGGACGCGCGCAGCTTCGCTTGCTTATTTGCACCCTTAGGGGTGAATTCTAATAAACCATAAAACACATGTTCAATTAAATATTTTTAAGAGTCTTAATTTAAAATTTTATAAAAATCGGTGGCGATTTAAAGATTTTTCCATACAAACTTTTAACCCGTTATTTGCACCCCTAGGGGATGAATTAAAATAAACCACAAAACGTGTGTTCAATGAAATATTTTTAAGAGTATGAATATACAATTTTATAAAAATCAGTGCAGATTTAAATTTTTTTTTATACAAACTTTCAACCCCTTTCAACTCTTTAGGGTTAAAATTTTTCAAAAACCACTCTTAGTGGATGTCCAGATTACGAAAGTAAACATCTGCCCAATTTCACTTTCAGTGGTTACGGCTGTGCGTGCATCTTACCTCAGTCAGTGAGAACAAGTCCTTTTATATATATAGACTAGCGACCCTCTTGCGGCTTCGCCCGCTTTAAATCCAGTAGGGATTATTCATATAATGTATGTTTGCAAAGCACTTAAGATAATGTGAAAATTTATTAAACCCTAATGCAACCCGCATTTTCGTAGTTTCAATAAGGATTTTCCAATTGTTTTACACAGCAAGGATTTTTTAGTAGGTACCGTAATTTTAAATCTGTGCTACTAATCTTTTCAAGTACTTATTAAAATATATTTAAATGATAATTTTTAGTTAGTTAAATGACTATTTTTAAACGGAAGAAATTATAAACAAAAACCTACCTACTAATAACTACTACAAAAAATATGAAACCAAATATATCGCGCTGAAATAACTCCAATTATCCAATACGTGCAAACGCATCTAAATCTTCGTTGCTATAGAGGCAGGCGGGTTTTTTTTTTTCGAGCTTGTGATTAATGCTGAAGAGGGTATTCTGTCCCTGCTGAAAAGCAAGCACTACGTGGCTGCCTGTGAGGAAAATGAAATAGAATGCATTGGCCGGGAATCGAACCCGGGCCGCCCGCGTGACAGGCGAGCATTCTACCACTGAACCACCGATGACTGCTCATGACGCGCTTGTATAAGCAAAACGTCGCGGGGCGCGTTTCGCAGCAAGGATGTTTTGATATTGTAACAACTTCTAAAGTACTTATTAAAATGAAAAAACAGTAAAAGACAGTTTTGATCTACATTAAATGGCCAACGTAACTAATATACTTATTTATATGCTGAGAGTAAGGGATAAGTGAAACTTGAGTCGGCACAGCTGATGAGTCAACGGCGTGATGTGTCAACAATTAAATGCGTTTTTCTCTAAAACCATTCGCAATTTCGAAATTGTGTAAAAAGCAAATTTTATCTTCGTTTAATTAATAAAGTATTTTAAAGGATAATGATTAATACCATTATGGAAAAATATCCCTCACAATAAAAAATATATTGAAACTACTATTTTTAGACGGAAATATGATCACTACACGTTATCCTTAAAAGTTAAAAATATGCCGTCGCGGACTTTTTTGTAGATCTTATTAAGAGGAACAATACTCTAGTACATTATTTTCATATAGTACTTACCATTAAAGCAGCGCATGCGCGAAAGTGTCTCAATGGGTAGGACTTTATACACATTTATCGTATTTATGTTAATTTACATAAGAATGTACAAATAATAAACTATATATAAACCTTCCCTGAGAAATACTCGACCTAATGGTGAAAACTGCATAAAAATCCGTTGGGTGGTTTAGAAGAAGAAGAGTTAGAAAGTTCAGACAGACACGAAAAGCGACTTTGTTTTATAAGATATAGGATAGGATAGGATAATCTAATGTTATAAAGTATATAAATATGTATAACACAAAAACTATGATCTTAATTATGGCCAGAGTTAAGAAAAAATGAAAAGAGAAAAATAAACACTTTGACGTAATAAAAAAAATAGCTTCAGCTGTATTATGCATATAGCACCGTTACCGTTCCGTTCATCAGTTTCCGTCAAATTTTCGAGCGTTAAATAGTGAAACTCAACGCCGCGATTTATCTTGACCCCAGCGAGGAAATAAAACGAATTAATTCTCCCAAATGGAGTCAAACCCACAACCATCACATCAGATAATGTACCAGGGTATCAAATTTTACATAATAAAATAACAAATTAAGTAATTAACAAAAATAAATACTAAACAAGACATTAATATAACAAACACGAAATTTTCTCAAGCATCATTTTATTTACACTAGCCGCTGTCAAGGCGGACTAAAGTAAATCCGTGTACTTAGCTAGTCTTTGATGGGATCAGCGAGGGTGGCCGTCCGGAAAAGAGGACGCATAATGTATTCGGAATTTGGGAGGAGGTTCACCGGTCATTTTAGTTTTTAATGTATTGTTTAAAATATTTGATTGTGATTATAATTCATATATATGGTCTATATAAGTAAGCCTGGGTCCAGATGTGGTTTTATTATAGACCTGAAAATTATATATTTTTTAAATTAAGCATGCTTTTTTTTAGTTTCACGTTTTATCCCTAGCTGGGTAAGTAAGGATCTCTGCATATATCATCAACTTCTTCATATGTGACCATATGTTTGTTACTATTTGTATACACGCGATGGTTGTGGGTTTGATTTATCGTTCTAGAGGATATTTAGACTGCTAATAACTTCCTCTAATCTAATAAAAGTACAAAATAAATAATTTTTCCGCCCAATGGTTAGATCGCATTATGCATGTCACATTATAGTCTCCATTCATCTACCTATTAGTAGTCACCTAAATAAATTGTAACTGATCACTGTCTGAGCGTGGCAAATTTGAAATAAATATTCGGGTGCAGCCATGAGTGGGGCACTAGTTCAGAAATAAATATAAATTTAAGCCAGTGTAACATAGGCGGATTTTGACAAACTTTATAATAATGAAATAACATTAGTAGCAGTCAATCCACATGTGATATATCTTTTATATAGTTCTCTAGCACCCTATAGTACGTATCCAAAATGTAGAAAATATGAGAACACATAACACACAAGAAATATTAGAGGTTGTGATGAAATCTAACACCTAAAAGGGTTTTTACCAAATTTTTTTTTCAAAACAAAACTACTACTAAGTTTTTACAATGTGACTGTTATAAAAATTAAAATTTCAAATTAAATTATTAAAAAATAAAATTAAATTTCTTATTAAAATGTAACGTCGCTAGTGATTACATTTTATTATTATGTCAATATATAGGGAAAGAGTATTCACAAATTTTAATAGTGTCTTTTAATTGCTAAAATATGCAAATACGACATTGTTGCAATGAATATATGATGAGGTATGTTTCCTAGATGAGCTTTCTCCAAATGCCAAGTGCCAAGTCAGCAGTGACACCTGGTGACTTGCTGGTTTTCAAACATAGAGATGTTAATTGAGAGATATATAGAAATATAGAGAGAGAAATATAATTATATTTTTATTATAAAATATCTAACCCACACTATTAATATAAAATAATTACTTACACGGCTATGTTAGCTTATATGTAGTAAACGTCTGTTTTTTATGATGAAAATATATATTTTTTCATAATAAAATCCTTCAAAATAAACTTTTGTTGAGTTTAGATTCTGTTCTACAATTTCCAGACATTGTTTATATATGAACTTGTTACTAATTATTGTTAAAATTGAACCGTCAATTTCTAAACTATTCATCGTAAATTTTTAAACCTTAGGATTAATCATTTCTTTTGGGTATAGCCTGAATGCTCTATATAGCCGATTAAGCCACCTATTTCGATACGTCAAATTTTGAAAATTTTATTATTAGCATATTCAAAGAAAGAATTTACTTAGCTAGTAAATTAATTTTTAATTAAGTTACAATTTTAAATTAATTTATAATAAAAATAATATATTAGACAAGAGAAAAAGCAAAAGCATTTAAGAAATTATTTTACAACATTTTTAAAACCTAAACTTTACTTCTCTGGCAAACACAAGAAGAAGTGCAGTAAATTTAAAATTATTGAATTACCACAGATCGAGTGGGACGGTGGGTCCCCAAGGTTCCCCTCACTAGCACCATCTAATCGGCATCCTATGGTCTCTATAAAATCACATTAGGGCCTACTGTATACGCCTCGGGGCCGCTAAGGGCTGGCTTGGATGTCTATTGATGTATGGAACTGGATGTGGTTCTTATTAGAAAAATATAGAATATTTTTTAAGGTTTAAGTAAATAATTACAAAAAATAATACATTAATATATAGTTTAAGAATCTTATTAAGGCCAGTTGTAGCGCAGGTGTATAAGCGTGTGACTGTAAGAGCGAAAGGTTGTGGGTTCGATTCCTACTCGCGGAAATGATAATTAAATATTTACATTTCTTCGCTCTGGAGACAAAGCGAGGCGTTGAGTTCTGAAAAAAATAAAAAAATGCAAAAAATAATAAATTAAATTATAATTAAAAAAATTACATGATAATTATGATTGACATATTATGTTATTATTTTCTAAAAAAACTGCTAGTTTCCATAATAAAGTGTATACAATATAATACTATACCTAACGAACATTTCAAAGAATTATTTTTAAAAACTATTCAACTAAATCTAATTCAATGTAAATCCACCTTCTGCGCACATTTTCGTAGATTAAAAATGTAATTAATTTTTTATTGCGTTCTCTATTGGCCTGTGTAAATGTTGTTTTTATTTTTGGTCGGCAAACAGGCCGGCGGGTCCGTCCGTGGATTATGGAGCTCTCTCTCTCTCTGTCTTGAGGCTGATGTTACAGTCTTGGAGTCAAGGAAACGTGCTACGTGAAAAATATCATATAATGGGATATATTAAAGGAATTCTCAACACACAATGGCTTTAGAAATCGGCGGGAAGTGGGCAGCGGAGTGTCTTAACACTAGGTTCCCTTTGCCTACTCTGCTCTATGTGGGATAAAGCGTAAAAGTGAAAAAAATAATAAAACCGTTTGTATGAGAAATCTTTTTATAATTACGATAAAATTTTACAGCTTCACGCTTTTTCCCTTAGCAGGGTTAAGTTCATTCCCCAAGCACCATGATATAATGCCATTTCCATTTTTTCGCTCTGGTATCGAGACAAAGAACGGCATTGAGTTCCGCCACTCAACACGCAATGCTTCCAGAATTCGGCGGAAAGTGGGGAACGGAACAAACGGAACCCTAGGTTCCCTCTGCCTACCCTTCTGGGTGCGGGATACATTCAAATAATATTTTTTAAGTAAAAAGAAATAATGAGAATATAGCCGAAAATATAAGTATCATAAAATTAATAATTAAAGTAAGCATTACAACCAGAAGTGCATACTGATGTGAGAACGAACAAAACTCACTCGTTGCACCAGAAATAATCAGACCAGGGGCACAAGTGGAAATTGAATTAGGGAAGACTTGACCCATTGGGCAACATCATATCTATTTGAAACAACTAAAATATACTTTATATATATGCAATAAGGTTTATTATACAACTTAGGGTGGCACAAGCATAACAGGGTGTAAAATGGCGGTATGTGAGTGGATCTCTTTGAGGGAGGGTAACCAGGATCAATGCGTATTTGTATCTTATAGCAAAAAACCAACAGATGCAGCCATTTTACGGGTAAAATAATGTACTTACGCGGATTTGGACGATCTCCCTTTGATCTCGTCCGTGCACTCTGGTGTTGCCAGCCTTTTATTGGCAGGTGACGTCAGATTACTTTTATTTTTGGTTCCCGATACGATTGGCTTATGATTTCAGCTTGTGATTGTTGATAATGAAGTGCGACGTAATACAGTTTATGCAAATTCATTGGTTTTGAAGGGTGTATGGATTTTTTTGTTTTAGCAGGATTGGCTTTGATTTCTTTGAGTTTTAGTTTACAAACATAAGTATAATATTAAGAATCATTTTTAAGTATGATATTTTGTTTTTTTTTTGCTACACTATGCTTATAGAACATTTAACTGAAAAAAAGAACAAACATTAATATTAACAAATTTGAGTATTTTAAACGTACAGCGTGTTATTAAGAGGCTCTTGTAAATAATTAATTATAACTTTCAAAAGCCGCTATCTTGACCTGGCTGAAACTAGACTAAACGTGAAATTTACAAGCTCAAAATTAACTTTGAAAATTATGTTTGTTTTCTCTAATATTTTATCTAAAGTATTGCATCCTGCAACACACATTGCCCCTAAATAGGTTAGAGAAAGAAATCACTACTTTCTCTCAATTAAGATACAACAATAACTTTGCTAAGTGCACGATAAAAAAAATATATCTTTGTTTAGTTTATTATTATAATATCTACTTAGAACCAACCCTTGCAACATCATCTGCTCCACGATCCTAAACAAAAGCGACATATTTCGAACAAATAATCAACAATATCCCTTTAAATGTTGACTATGATCCCGAGTGTAACGAGATATAATAAAACATAATCGATTATACACCCCAAAATTATTTCTATAGTAGTTCGCAAAGTAGTTTTCATTTAAACAAATATTAGAAGTCCTTATGTGTATAGTAATAAAGTCTAAATACGTTAGTGTTATCAAATTTGCAACTGTATTTCCACTTTGCTGTAAATACAGTGCTTGTGAAACGTTTCTAGCCAATCCCAAAATAATTTATTAGAATTTTGAGCTTTATAAATATTGAAATTAGGGCCTATAATGCATTATTATAATTTGTTTGTGTAAATAAATTGTAGACAGTGCAAGTTGCTGGGCCATTGCAGGGTCGAGTACATGGGCGTAATGTTTTCGGTGTTCGACTCTAATTTTATTGTTATTTCATTTCCATTTGGCGAACCCTATAATTTTGGGGATATATTTTTTTCGCTAATCATTACTATTTGTATTACTGACGTTTATCGTTTGGTGGCTCGCTGATTATAATTAATGTTTGCACTTGTTTCCTATAATTTTTAATATTTTTTGTAACATAATAATATTACGTTAAATTTGCTTGTACACGGAGACGTTAAATATTGATGAAAGTTAAATACTAATTGGCGTCTTTGAGATGTTATTTAGTAATCGGGTCAGGCAAAGTCTACCTATTAGTTTGGCTTGCGTTAAAAATGCTTAATCTCTATATATGTATAATAAAACAGTTAAAATATTTTGTCTGTACATTTAGTATTTTTTATTAAAATGGATAGAGGGGCTTAAAAAGAATAATAGAAAGCAACAATATTTTTTTCGAATTTCTTCTCTGTCTGTCTGTACGTATGGTCACGCTAATCTCTGAAAGTACTGAACCGATTTACGTGAAACTTTCACCAGTTTCTTTTCTTTGTTTTAACCCAGCTTAACATCTAAATTCTTCTATGTTATACACAAAATACAGTAAAATACCAACATTTATATATTCTAAATAATAGAAGCACATAAATGATACACCTAGACAGTTCTACCGAGTAAGATGGGATAAACGAGCTTCTTCTAACTTTGAAACGTTGTAAATCCCAATGGCATCCGAACTGCACTCACTTGTTTGTAGAAATGCAATAACATGATACCTTTTTAATATCATCTAATGCTATGGAGACGTATAAGTTGAATTCAATAAATTTCTATTTTATGACGTTAAACTGATAATCGGTTATTTTGTTTGTTGGAAATAAGTAAAAGTTAAAAAACTTATTCAATAAAAAAAACAGTTAAGCAAGGCGTGTGCTATTCGTGAAATTTGTGGGTTCGATTCCAGTCGGGGAAATTTGTTATTTTCATTTCCCCGTTCTAGTTTAAACAAATGCAGCGTTCAGCTTCGCAATGACTAAAATTTGCCGGAATGCTAAATGTGAGATATAGCTGAAAAAATATTTATAAAAAAAATATTAACAAAATTATAAGAACATGATATTGTTTTACGAAAGATTATGAAAAACTAACTTTGAATTATAAGATCTTTTAAAGAGTCTACCAAAGAGAAAGACCAAATTGTGATATTTTTTCAAAGAATACTTTCTTTCAAAGAATACATAAATCTCAAATTATTTTATTTTGTGTAGTTATTTTTTCTTTGGTCTGTAATATTGTTACTCAGATTTTTTATCTAACTTATGTATATGTATTAAATTTTAAACGATATTGTCCGATTGCAGTGTTGATTTAATAAGGAACAGGAACCGTGTAGTGCATAAAAAGTATGTTCATCTATATAATTAGTCCAAGTTTGCAGGTGAGTTTGTACGTAAGTTTATTACCTATTTTTACATAATAGGTTTTAAAATGCATATTTTGTATGTATGTATTATGTTTACTATAATAATTTAAGTGTAACATACATATGTATATAGTAGTTTTACAAAAGTCGTATTCTGGAAATCGTAAAAGTGGAAGCTTGCACGCCGCGCCGGCCCATTTGTCAGGAGTCGGATGGACACCGCAGTATATAAGACTTAAGGAGAACTGCCTTAAATTTAAATAAGGCTATTTGAGAATTGGACAAAGCGATGTCGTGAATGTTCTAGCTATAAATTCCGAGTTCCTGTTTACTATTTTCCTGGGGATTTATATATTTGTATAGGTACAATTTTATTTTCTACTAGCTGTCTTAGTTTTACTACAAAATTATTTATTTTGTCACCGGCATTATCATTTTAAAGACAATATCTATACATTAACAACTAAAGTTTCAGTTAATTCAAGAAAACAATTATGTTAACTTTTTTACCGATTGACATAAAACAAACACTAATTGTTAAGGAAAATTTGTCAAAAATATAAATCGATTGACTAGGCATATGCATAGATAAACTTCCATTATATTATTTTATAAGAAACGGAAAGTTATAAAAGAACACCTCAGCGGGCAGTATCTCAGCGACGCTCTACTTGAGCTCGTCTTTAATTCAACCTCACTTGCTGGTGCGGTCGCCGCATATCTCTCACATTACTTCTTATTTATTGTGAAAATTTGTCGACCCTCATTTCGACGGAGAAAAAAAACAATTTGGCAAGTTTCCGCGGTGGGTTCCCGCGAGGTGGGACTGTCAACAATTTTATTCTCAGTGGAAGTTGCCGTGCGAAGTAGTATCATAAAGTGGCGTAATGGACAAAAGAGGCTCTAACGACGCGCCGGCTGCGAGACCGGCTTAATCTCGTAAATAAAATATTAAGAAGAAATCACTGGAACCGAAAGAGGGGAAATGCTCCAAGTTTACGGCATGGAAATTGCACAGTATCTTTGCTATCTGTATTACCATTTTTAAGATCTCTTCGAGAAGTATTCATACTTTATAGACTATTTTGCGTTTATTAATTTTGCCCTCGCTTTAGTTGCATAGCAAAATAGAAAAATATATTTAAAGTATTTAGTATGACATGAAAAATATGATGTTTGTTGATTTCAGTAAAAATAGAACCCTATTTTTTAATGTCAATTTCATTTTTCAGGGTTAGACTCCCTGGTCTTACCTTACCGAGCATGTCGTTAAGTGTTCACACAAAACTCAGTTCTTCATAAGGGAGGACTTGCTAAGGTTTTTTTTCTCATGAATAATTCCATATCTTTCCTTTACAAAGGCATAATTAAACCCCACGGATAACAATTCGGTTAAACTGGCCTCTTATACAGTATTCCCTTTGGACTTCATTCGGTTTGAATTTTAATGCGCACGAGTCGTTGGCGAATATTCTGTCATATTAACGTGATTGTACGGTTCTTGTTATAGCGCTTCAGTTAATTAGTACGTAAGTTAAAAGATAAAATTACTAATAAGATGATGAAAGGTTGTGAAATGTATGAATTAAAACTAAACGTATAGAAATTCCGTGCCTTAGGCCATATTTGAAAATTATAGGCTATAATCACTCTAAATGGATAATACGAGAGTCCAATTACATCAATTTCCGTTGAAGGTTTTGTGGTGCTATGTTGTAATCGTTCGGAGGTACGAAACACTAGAAATGCTGAAAATTGGATTCCTGCATGTACTGAAATATATTTAAATAAGATATAGAGGACTAGAGGAATAACCTATTTTCTCGCCTCACAAATTCTATTTTAAAAATGCGAGCTGCTTACTTACTTACTAACTTTGCCTAAAGAAGATTGCGAACATAACAAGAAGCTTATAGTTTTATCACAAACCTGAATTTAGAGTTTATTTTGTAAAAAATATATAAAATGTGAAATTTGATGATCATTTGGAAGACAATGATTTTGAAAGAGTATATTGATCATGTAGGGGTCTTAAAATATTGTTTATTAAGATCATTTGATAGCTTACAATATTAAAACTAAAAAGGCGAATAAAGAAGTGTTTCTTACGTCAATTTTAAATCTTACATTTTTAGTAAAACACCTGTCCTATTTACAACTTAAAGCTAGGTCGCTTGTGTAACGAAATGAATGAATAATGCTAGAATCATAATGACTCATATAATGATAATAATAAATTATGTAAATGGATGCTATAAGAAAATTTTAAGCTTCATTTTTTACCCTTGACTTCATCTACCTAGAATGAAGAATAATCCCTAAATTTAAATTCTAGCTCAGCCTATTGTCTTTTAAAAACAAAAAATACGTGTGAAAAAATTATTTTTATACGTCTATTAGTTTTTGAGATATTGTACTTTAAAGTAAGCGCGCTACGCGAGATTCCGTCGGGCCGTAACCGACCCGCGTGACGTCACTTGACAGACAGCACTCGCTCGCTCAGTTCGTTCACTCGCAGTTCGCGCTCTTCTGTAGCTGGTGTTTCACTACAAATTTAGTTTCGTTTAATAAATAATATATACAGTGGGTAAAAAAAGTATTTGCACACCTTATTTTTTTGAAGTTACACCTACAAAAATACAGAATGATTTGAATTAATTATTGTATTTAATAGCTTATTCTTTATATATTTCGAATCGATTATTAAAAATTCTTAGAAAACAGAAATAAAAAAATTAGATGGTAAAAACACCTTTTTTAAAGTCAAATAAGTATTTGCACACTAACCATTCCCTATATACAATGTTATTCCCGCGATATTTTGTCACTTTAGGTAAAATGTGAACATTGTATGTATACATGTGAACATCGGGAAACATATCCTAATATCCAGACTTTTGTTTAGTGTTCAGAAAAATTCTTGAAACAAACATGCCGAAAGAATTTGAATTGTCGTTATCGACGCGTGAAGAAATTATTTTACTCCGTAATGAAGGTTGAAATTATCGCCAAATCGAGTTAAATTTAAAGTTGAATTACTCGACTGTATAGTATATCATAAAAAAACGAGAAGAAACGGGTAGTGTTGAAAATAAGGCAAGATCCGTTCCTCGAAGAAGCTCAGTAGGAGAGATAGGCGGCAAATTGTGAAATCGGTACAAAATAAACCATTTACAAGCGCTCAAAGCTTAGCAAATGACATCGCGTCAAGTTCAGGTAAGGTTGTCTGTGCCCAAACTGTAAGAAACGGACTGGGTAATGTTGGTCTTCGCAGCAGAGCAGCGAGGGAAAAATCTTTCATAAGTGAGGCCAATATAGCAAAAAGACTAACTTTCCCGAAAGAATATGTAAATGGGCCTTTACAATTTTGGAATACTTTTCTTTTTTTCTGACGAAAGCAAATTTTATCTTTTTGGATCGGACATACAAAGATTTGTGTGGCGCAAGCCACATACTCAACTTCACGAAAAGGCGAAACATGTGCATAGTACAGTTAAACACGGCGGTGGTCTTGTGGTGGTTTGAGGCTGCGTGACAGCAAATGGGTTCGGAAACTTGGCTTTTGCCGAAGAAATAATGAAAGCAGTAGATTACGTCAAAGTGTAGCGCGATATTTTATCTTGCAGCGCATCAAAATTAGACGTAAATGGGACATACTACTTTCAATAGGACAATGATCCTAAGCATACAGCTATGAAAAAGTAAGGAATGAGCGATGTACAATGTCCGTAGAATGCTGAAAACTCCGCCACAATCGCCAGACATCAACCCAATTGAAAATTTAAGGCATCTGCTGGATTAAAATGTGTGGAAAATATTTTTTTTAAGTAAAAATGATTTGAAGCGTGCTTTGGTGGCCAAAAGGGCTCAAATCTCGATTTAAACAACGTCCAAATTATTGAAATCGATGCCAAGGAGATTGAAAGTCATCATTGATGCTAATGGAATGGACACAAAATATTAAGTGTCTTTTCTTTCATTTATTATTGAATTTTTAACAAAAAAAATGTACAAGTTGCTTGGTGTGCAAATACTTATTTGACTTTAAAATATGTGTTTATACCGTGTCTTTTTTTTATTTCTATTATCTAAGGATTTTTATTAACCGATTCGAAATACATATAGATTAAGCTATTAAATACAATAATTAACTGAAAGCATTCTGTTTTTTTGTAGGTGTAATTTCAAAAAAATTGGGTGTGCAAATACTTTTTTTACCCAGTGTAGGTATATTTTCGAAATCTTTTTTTTAACATACATAATGTGATAGCGAGCATTATATTTTAAGATATTGAAATTTTTATATTAATTAGTAAAAAAAAACAGTTCTATCCTGCTCGGTTTCATAGCGTGTTGGTTCTTCAGTCGTTGGTTCTTTTCATTGAAATTTTCAAATTCATATGACCTTTAATAATGTATTTAAAATAGTTTAAAGTTATAAGAGCCTTAAACTGCCGAAACCACGTACATTTACCTTAATTAAAATAATTATATTTCATTATTCGAATCAGCTTCACGCTGTATGCTGCACACAGCAGGGTAGGCAGAGGGTACCTAGTGTTAAGACACTCAGTTCCTCACTTTCTGTCGAATTCTGGAGGCAATGCGTGTTGAGTGGCAAAACTCAACGCCGCGCTTTGCCTCGACTTATTATATTTATGTAAATGGATATCATGATTAAAACGTGGCGTTAGATTCTGCCGCAAGACACAATATTTCGATAATTAGGTGGAATGTCGGAAACAGAGTGTCTTAACACTCGGTTATTTCTGTTTTCCAAGATATATGCGGATGTGGATTATTATAGGGCTCTATATAACTACACCTAATATATAAACACAAAAAACTTTGCAAAAACTTTTACATTACATTAAATAACTAAATCTATGAATTATTTATGTTTGTTCATAGTTCAATCGTGTTGAAATTTTGAGCTACTTTGTGTTTCGAAGAAAAATAAGTGAAAATATCGAAGTTTTTCCATCGGAGTCGTCCATTTCTCACCCCATTCAGCCCGAACTGACAAAGTTCCGTAGTGGCATAAATAGGTAATAATACAATTTTAATAACAATTTTACGTTTCAGGATATGAATCGTGTACACAATTTTTTAAATAATGTATTATTGTAATTTTTGGTTATGCGATCATAATTTGTTTGCAGAATATACAATAAAATTGCTCAAAGGATTATGGAAACCTTTAATTTGATTCAATAATAGTAAAAAAACCCAATATATTCAACAAATTTCATTGAAAAGTTAATGAATTTGACAAATATAAAAGGCCAGGTAGAGAGAGCCTAGTGTAAAAACACTCAATTTTCCTCTCCATTTAAGAGAAGTTAGCTTTTAGTGGGTGAGCCCAACGTCGCGCTTTGTCTTTCCAGACCAAACTATTGAAATAATTATAAGTAGGAGTACCCATAGTTTCTCCTTAAGCTCACAAACACTATCAGCGGTCCTATTACAATTAATTCAATTATGTTTATGTTTACAAACAATATAATTCAATTTAAGAAGTCTAAGATTCGCACCAAAACTTGTATTACATGTATGTGGTAAATTGATTTTAAATTTGTATAATGAGAGGGGGCCACGGTTTCCTTCATTAAAATAAATAACTACCCGTAAGAATTGAACACATAACCATCGCGTTTCCTGTCACATACTGTTCCGCTATGCCAATATTTTCATAAAGAATCTAACCTAAAATTTGGACTTATTTTCGTTTTCCAAGGTTACAAATGAAATTTGAACTATCAATAGATCTTGTAGTAATTTAGGTGTCGGTTGGCAAGAATAGACCAGCGCTGAGTTAGGGGTTGAGGGAGCAGTCGCGTGGCGTCCACGTGTTGTACAAGTTGGGAGTTCAAATTCTGACAGTTTACATGACACTGTTGTGTTATGTTAATTGTTTACGGTACATTGTGTAGATTAGAATTACATTTTTTTTTGTATGAATTGGACAAAAAAAATTGAGCCTGACGATAATTGTTAAAATCTATGCTATTACAAATATTTAAAAAGTTTTGTTAAATTGCTGGTTTGAATTGAGAAAATATTTCTGTGTTAGATAGTCCATTTATCGAAGAATGCTTAGGTGAGGGATTCGGGCAGAGCTACTTCGGGTAAGTATCGGATTAGACATGAGACATTGTAAGTAAAATGTCTAATCTGCCACAATGTTAGTTATTTCCATTAGGCCTATATTTGTTAATGATAAGCCTTTTTGGTAGCATCACGCTGTATCCCACACAAAGGCAGAGATCCCCTCTGCCTAGTATTGAGACACTCCGTTTCCATTAAGATACTTCCATTTCCCACTGCTCGCAAATTCCGGAGGTTGCATGTTGAGTAGCAGAACTCAACGCCGAGCGAGGAAAAGAAAATTTAAAATATTTCATTTTCTCGCGAGTGGAAATCGAACCCACAAATTGTAACTGTTAATTCTGTTCCGTTTGCATTTTACATTTTGAGTTGAGCTTTAATATATAATATATATCTCAAATGCATTAAGCATTAATTATTTCTAAACTGAGAATCTTTAAAACATACATACCTACCTATCATTCTTCTGTATTTATTTTGTCGGCGCATGAGACTCAAACTAACAGCTATACCTTTTAGTTTGACATGTCCAAACATAGTTCATGCCATTTAATGGTCTAACCACCGAGGACTTTAGTGACCGTGCAAAATGGAGTAGGATGACCAGAATACACCAGAATAGCAGACCCTGGCAAAAATGGGATTAATACCAGGAGGAAGAAGAATATACAGTTTCTTACTAAAACAAATATACTAAAATTGATATATCAAAAGATTATTTTTCCAATATTTTCATTCTATTTATATTTTAAATAGAAGGTTTTGATCATCCAAAACATTGATATGTGTCGTTAATCTATACACTTTTGTGTCCGCATAGATAGATTGCATAAGCTCATCTATCCGCTGGTCTGACGTGCACGCGCCGTCTCTCCCGAGACTAGCTGACATTCATTTCACGTTTTATTTGATGTGCTCTAGACACTCGACCTTAGCAACCCTCTCAAAAATGGATTTTTAGAACGTTGGAACCACTTTTATGTTCTTATTCAATAAGGATTTTAAATACTTGTTGGATCTTGTTACAAAGTTAGAAGTTTTATTATTAAAGTTCACAACAGTGTATGTAATATACCAATATGTGCTTAAAACTAATATAGGATGATGTGGATATGGAAACGATTGTTACGATAATTTTGCATGAGCAAAAGTCAAATTTTGTTCACATTTACAATCAGTATGTAAAGGCTGTATATGTATATGTTATAGAAAAAGAAAAATAATTGTTATATATGTATATATATCTATCCCAATGTCAGTCAATTTGTAATCAAATCTTGCAAGTATATCAGATGGAAGGAATTGCTTCACCTTTAACTATCAGCAACCCTACAGTTGCATTTATGTTATACTTTTTTTAGCTTAAGTTGAAAATAGGTGATTCCCCGAATCATCCAACCCCCAATCGCTGCGTGACGATTATCTCTACAAATAGGTACATATTTTTTTACAATTTTACTTTTAGCTCCACACAGGTAGGCAGAGGGGGCCTGGGAACCTAGTATTAAGACAGTCCGTTGATGTTCCCCATTTTCCACCGAATTCTGGAGGCATTTCGCCGCATTGGCATTGCATGTTGGACCTCGACTCCGCGCTTGCATGGTTACCAGGGAGAAGAAATAAAAATATTGTCTATATAAGTATATATAAAATATATGAAGAAATAAATCGATATCACAAACTTACGCCTTGCCTAGGCTTATGTCCCAGTGCCGATTGAGCACTTATGTGCTAAGGTAACACCAGGTATAATATCTAAGATAATTTACAACAAGAACAATCTAAAATACAAGTGGATTACATCCCTTCTGCAAGCCGAAACCACTTATCTTAACTAACAATAAGTGAATAAGTTCGTTAAAAGTGTCCCAATTGTGTACTAAAATAATTTGTGCCCTCCTATCACCGCCACGTGGCCAGCAATCAAACAAATTGAGACACGCTCGCTTGAACTTCAAGTTGCATATAAAAAATATAATCAAATAGATCCTGTTCAAAGTAAATTGTGGCAGGGTTTTTTTTAGTTTCAAACTGTTTACGACATTTAGCAAAGTATAGGTAAAAGTCTAGATTCAAACGAATCCAGTGTTTTGAGAGGAGTGTGCATTGCGTAACTTAACTACACATTTTTGTTTAAAGCAATTTAATACCCTGTGTGGACCCTGTCCCTGCACCAGATGGAAAATATAGAATGTATACAAATATTGGAAGTTTCTAGTTGGCCAGATTTTATACTCTCCAAGATATAAGCTATTTTATGGTCTTTATCTAGATCTAATAAAACATATGGAAAGCGACCTTAAGATTATTGTTATGTTCTAGCCAATCTTAAAATATGTTATAGCCTATATAAAAAAATATTCAGTTCTTTTTGTGTGAAAGTAGAACTGTTTGTTCCATCTGGAGCTGATTGTGTCCTACTACTACTATATCACGGTCGTGGGTTCGATTCTCACTTAAAGATCTTTAAGATATTTTTTGTTAACTAAACTGATTAAGCAGAACGAAGCATTAGGGTACATGATTTATCGTATATTATTATCAGAAAACAGAGAGTCTAGTGAATTTTCACTATAATATTAAAAAAAGTAGCAAAGGTCATAATTATTTTACGTACATTATTTAATAAATATAAAAGTGAAAATTGTTTGGAAACAGACGCGCGATCAGTTACGAATTCAAGTAGGCACGTGCCGCTGTCTACCACCGGAAATACATTGAACCACAATTTGGATATAATTTATTAGATATAGGGCAGCGGTAGGTTACGCTACTAAAAGCACACTTTTTTATGGAAACTGGGAAATGAAGTGTGTGTGGGTTCAATTCCCGCTCGAGGAAAAGAAATATTTACTATTTGCATTTCTTCGCTCTGGTGTCGAGGCGAACCGTGGCGTTAAGTTCCGCAACTCAAGACGCAATATCTCGGCGGAAAACAGAGAACGGTGCCTGCTATGTGCGGAATATGGCGAGTTAAAGAAAACAATGGTTGTGGGTTCGATTCCCACTCGAGGAAGTGAAATATTTATTTACGTTTATATTTCTATTTCTTCGTTCTGGTGTTGAGGCAAAGAGCGCGTTGAGTTCTACCACTAAACACGCAATGCCTCCTCATTGGACAGAAAGTGGGGAATTTATATGCACTAGTATCCCAAATAATGAGAATTTTTCTGTTGAGCTGGCTCCGTTTCCCAAATTTTCAAGATATTTCGTATTGATTAACGAAAATTAATGCCATTCTTTATTTTTATATCACAACGAGGAAATAAAAATAACTTGTTGACCCGAGAGGGTAAACAAGTTATTTTTCGCATTCTCAGCTACGCCGCGCTACGCCGCTGAGCTACGACGGCCGCGAAGTATATATGCGTAATAAATCATTATCGTTTATATTTTATACACTTTTCATAAGAGACATTACTTGTAAATTTGGCAGTTAAATCTATTTTAACCCGCTTTTATTAGGTCGAACTGTAAACTTAATAACTATGTAATAAAGTCTTAAGAATCCGAATTACACGCAAACTTGGCAATCATATTAATAGATTAGACGACATTACAATATTATGTTACCATCAAACTGTAGTGTTTTTAGTTTGAAGCTATAATTTATTGTAAGTTAACCACAGAAATAAAAATATTTTCCAATATATTTCCCATTTCTGCGAGAGATGATCAAAAGCCACTATCTTTATACAGAGAGATAGAGAGAGACATTTACAAAATTTTGCCTCAATAGTTTTTAGGTATAACACATTATTTCCATATCTAAACAGTTCCTAATATAAATAAATTATTATTCAATAATTCAATTTCTATTATTGCCTTCTACATTTTGTGACTGGATACCTATAGAATACTAAGTGATTATTTTGTAGTGGACTCCAAAGACTGCTTTAGTCTATATTGCTTTGACGTTTCTGGGTTCATTTTGCTACGTTGGCTATATGTACTTATTTTTAACATTTTTAAACATTCCATAAATAGGAAAGAAAAATACTTTTTTAGAAAACATATATGTCTTTAATAAACAAATTCTGTTTCATGTAAATGATTATTCTACGCAATTATCTTAGAGTAACAAAAAAAAATCTCCATACAGAGATGCTAACAATAACAGACTTGGAAGTCTGAATCTATTTTTGTTACCGAGTTTTTCATTTTTAAGATTCCGTACCTCAAAACCATTTGTAATAGGATAACTAAATTCGTATTAGTAAATGTTATTACAAAAACTAAATTTATTTATTTAATAACATTTACTAATATGGATGTGTTATAAACGTATGTATTAATACCGGGAGGGAACCTTGGAACCTAATGTTGAAACACTCCGTTCCCACTGTCCGCCAAACTCTAGACGCATTGCGTGTTGAGTGGCGGAACTCTACACCACGCTTTGCCTCCATTTGTTATCAGAGCGAGGTAAGAAAAATATTAAATATTTCATTTTTCCAAAGTGAGAATCGAACCCACCACCTACCGCATTTACTGCGCCACTGAGCTCAATACATACATATGTATACTAATATATAATACGAGTATTTAAGCAAAAAATAAAATATAACAACAAAATACAACAGCGAGTTATAATTGAGATTAGCGCTCGCTTTTAATTCAACGTTAATTATGGTTTTAATTGAGGGTACACGTAGCGGTAGCGACAGCAGAAATATTAAAATTAAACAAACATTTAACCAGTCGTATTAACTGACTTAAAATACACTCGGAAGAAAAAAACACGCGTTAGTTATAGGTTTTAAAATCATCCAAAAATAACTTTCCTCATTCTGGTAATGTAATCATTGTACATAGAGGTAATATATTTTCATTTTGTCGCTTTGCCACAACAAAGCGCGGATATGATTCCCGTAACTTAATTACGCATTGTTTTATAAATTAAGCGGGATCTCTTAAATCTAGGGAATCTCTGCCTACTGCTTTCTTTGTCGACAGTATCAATGCGTGCGGAAGGCTCGGGCGCTTCCGGGGGTGGGGCCACATCCGCCGGAAGCTTCGGCCCCATGTAACCGTCCTACTATTCCTCGTTCTACGTACGGGTATATTTATACCCATATTTGTATTGTTTTCTTTTTATATAGTCTTAGGTGGTATGTTTCGTGTAAATGGGGATTTATATTACCCAGTTCATTACAAAAATAGAAATAAAAAATCTGGACCGTAGTAAATTAAGTAGGTACTTGTCTTCTTTTGTTTCACAATTGACATTTTTTTATAAAATTATCATTAAGTATTTTGTATATTTTTTCAATTAATTATATATTTTCATACTTGCTCATTTCCATGTTTAGAATAAAAGTTTAAATGTTTGACTCTATGTCTCAGAAACATATTTTTAGAGAATAGTATAAAAATTTGAATGTTGAAACCGTCCAGTCCCTGGGCCAGTTGTAAGTGCACTCCGATAACGTGTTTATATAAAATTATGACACTATTGTCGTGCAACTATGCAGTCGTGGCAGAAAGGCATAAGCGACAGTGAACGCGTCAGATTATAAGTTCGATGCCCGCTTGAGGAAATGAAATATTTAATATGTTCATTACTTCATTCTAGTGTCGGAGCAAAGCGCGGTGTTGAGATCCGTCACTTAACACGCAACGCATCCAGAATTCGATGGAATGTGCAGAGCGGAGTGTCTTAATATTAGTCTACCTCTGAAGCCGAAGAAGAAGAACATTTCAATATTTACAAAATCGCTAATTCTGTAGCACAACACAACATAATTGCTAATCATATAACAAAAAAATAAAGCTCCAATTCAGATATGTACTTACTTTTGCTGTGTTGTTTTATAATAAAAGCTTTAAAATGGTTTTTAGTAGAATTTTTAGTTAATTGAGAATGCATGGGTTAGTCAGTTGTTAGTCTGTCCATGCCCAGTAGTGGTTTCGCGCCGATATGCGAGACCCTAAAAAGGGTATGCGCTCGGGGTACAGTACCCGTTATTGGCTTATGGCGATTGATGATTTTTTAAAAGCTTTTATTTATCTTGTATATATGATTTTATGATATTAAATAGATATAGATTAGAATTTGAAAGATTTAAAAAAAAGGATTACTTATCATAATTTATCTGTAATTTCGTAGGCTTGGTATGATAATTTGTATACCTATGTTCTTTGTATGGCATAACAAAATGGGATTGATTTTTTATTCTTCCCTTTTAGTTCTTTCTTCGTGAAGTCCATAATATAATTTTGTTGTTTTAACATAAATGTTCTAATTCCATTTCGATCTTTTGTAGCATTAAAGATATAATAGCAACTACGCGACACCGCGCTAGTTCAAGCTTGCACCTCACGCAGCATATTCCCGAAGGAACCACGGCGAGCGATAAAAGCGTCATGCATAATGTACGGGCGTCCGAAATCGAAAAATTAAACTCCCGCCATCTGCCGGCCGAGCGGGTACCTACTGGGTAATTATACGAGGGTTGCGGGGTTGCGGGGTTGCGGGGTTGTTCGTGTTTTGACATGCATCCGACGGCTCGCTGGGCTATCATCCGCGCTAATTACCCATCATATCATCGCAGTGAACACCCTGTATTACGCTATATTACTCAGGCTGCCCTACGCGCCCGAAATATGCCACTCCCAAAGGACTTCCCTAAAAACCCTTTTAAACTCAACTTTTGTTTCGATTACTAATTGACTGTATGAATAATAATAGATCATGATTGTATTGCTTTGTACAATATGGTATGTTGTTTGTGAATAGGTTGAAGAGATTTTGAAAGGAAATTGTAGTTTATAGAATAGTTTTTTTCTAAATATGCCTGTAGTAGATAACATGGGAAAAGTATCGGATTTGTAAATACTATCCTTTATCGCACTTGTTTGTCGAGCAAAAGCCTCTCGTGTTTATATCGACGTCGGATGTATGGAATTGCTATAGAATTTCGAGGATTTATGGCTTTCAGTTTTACTTCAAGCAAACCACTTTAATGTTGAAATGAACAAAAAACTTACTAATACGTAAGCTTTATGAAAATTTGTATTGACTTTGAAATCTTGAAAAAATAAATAAATAAATAAATTTGGAAAACTAGCAAGTATACTTATTTACATAAAAAAAAATAATCGTTAATTTTTTTTTTAATTAATATTATACTTAAATATATTATGAATATACTTTATCAAATAGAAAGATTTGATAGCAAAGATGATTAACTTAGGGTAGTATTTATATAGACGCGTAGGTAGGGGAGACTGGGGCTAGAAATAACGGGGGTATATAGTAATAGCAGCAGTGTAGATGAAGATTGGTACTACGTATCTTGCATGTAGTGGTCCTTAAAGTAAATTTAAAGAAGACTGGATCCAGTGCATAGTTTGCAAATTATGTGCATGCTAGTTGTAATACAGGAGATAAAATCTCATTTGTTTGTCTTAATTGCAATTCGGATGAAAAGTTATTATTAAATAATGTTCTTATTTTACATTTAAAGTTTGTGATATGTAATTATATGAAAAAGTGTCACTTCTATTACTGTTACTTAACAAATATTGATTTAGAACATAAAAAAAATAAACGGTTTATAACTAATAAAATGTACCTTTCTAAAATGACTAGATTTTGAATTATTTCAAGTTACGTCTAGCCCCTAACAAGGGGCAAGTTGTAACTAGTTTTATTTTCTACAAAAGTTATTTTATATGAAATCCGAGAATAATTTTATTAAATTGATACTTGGATTAAATACTCAAATATTTATACCATAAAGATATACACAAAAAATAACTAGAATACGTAGGGTTTTGAAAATATAGGAATATTCATAAAAAATGTTTCTGAAAGCCCCAGTCTCCCCTACATGATTTTAAATTCCAATTGAATAATCTTAGGTCATCATGGTGAATGGGATAGCGTTTGAATGGAAAGATGATGATTTTTGGGTTCGATTTCCACTCAAAGGAGTTTTTGTTTTCACGCTCCGGTAGCCGTGTTCCGGTGTTGATTTCTGGGTTCCGGTTTTAGGTACTCAACGCGCAGTGTGTAGAATTCTGGCGAAAAGTAAAGAACGGAGAGTCTTAACTCTAGGCTTTCATTCTCTAACAACCCCCACTTTCCGCCGAATTCTGGTGGTTTAAATTTTCTCGTGTGGGAATCGAACCAAAAACCTGCCGCGTTTACAGCTTGTGCCTCTGCGCCGCAACTCGCCTCATGTGGCTCAGGTTAGCACTTTTGTGTAAACTTGTGTTAAAAGAACGATTGACAACAAAGAGATATCGACCCAAGAAAACAGTTTCATTTAGTGTAAGATTATTTCTTTATTATTAATGCGGTGTTCTACACATTCTTATTTCTTCTTATTTACTATTCAATTGACGAGATATTGCGTGCTGATAGGCGGAAAGAAAAATAATTAATTATCCCAGTAGTAATCGAATCCACAACCGTCGCGTTTACACTCGCACACTAAGACATCGTGTGACGAATTATAAACAAAGAGTCGATAATTTAAAGAAACATAAACAATCTTTCAGTCAGATATATGTATCTCTATTATTCTATGATTAATGATAAAATAATTTCTTCTTAAATTTCTTAAATAAACTAATGTATAGTTATATAATTATATTGTACGCTTCCACAAGTGCTACTGTAATTGTTATATAAACACGATTAACTTCATTGCGTTATGAGTGCTATAAAAAATTCATCAACAATAAATACGAGTACTTTGAGCCTATTCGGAGTGTGTTCGGTCGATAGCTTACTATGTTTACAGTTTTTTTTACACATTTAAAAAAAAACACTTTTAGATTTTTGTTTTTATTGTTTTTTGTTTTGATAAAATTGTTTGTTGAGTTAGAATAAAATGTATAGATACAAATTTAAAAAAATGTTGAGTGAAAGTTAAAATTTTGGGCAGTTACTATTAGTTTTGTTTCTAATATGGTTTTTTCCGAATATAATGAAAATTTTATGTGAATATTTGTCGTATCCAGTGACTTAAATGTGTAATATACATATATGTAAATATATTAGATATACATCTGCATATATTTCAAATATTACAGGTGTAAAAGGAATTGGTTTGTTATCTCTCGATGCGTGCTGTTAGTTCGATACAGACGGAGGGTTAATTAGGAGTGTGCCAATCGCGTCACCGGCAACCCGTCAACCTTTGCGAGTTAGAAGCGTGAAAAGGTAACAGACACGAGAAGTGAATGGACCAATTAAATAATTCAGTTAATCGTGGACCCGCCGACGGCGACGTAAACATGCGTGCGAGGGGCGAGGAGTCTAGGGGAGGGGAGCTGCAGTGGAGGGGAGAGGGCGTGGCCGGTGACGTCACGCGGCGCCCGGCTCAGTCGGTTATCACCCGGCGCACGGACCGGTCGCGGCGACGCGTCGCCTTTTCAACCCCGAAGTACGATAAAGTCGCCAAAATTTTCGACCGGCAGTATCACTCACCTTCCAAGGTGTTGAAGTTGGAGGACGACCCGTGGGGGTCATGTGCCATGTACTCCCCGGACAAGATGAAGTCCGGCGGCGGGCTGATGGCGCCCCCGGGCTGCTTCCCGGGACGCTACAGCCCCACGTACCGCAGCTCCGACCCCCGCCGCTGCGTGCCAAACCCGTCCGTGAGTATTCCATTCTACCTCCTGTAGATCACCACCTCTGTTACCACTATTCCAGGATATACTAACCTTGGCTATGCGTCAATACTGTTGTTGTTTATGCTGGCTTGCCTTAGCGACTGACATGGAGCTCCATTAACCTTGTTTTTTGTCACAGCGAATTGTCTATATTTTTTACTAGGCTCTCAATGTTTGTGATATTTTAAGTGATTTGACCATTGGAACACGTTTCGAATATTCGTTTCGTATATTTTCGATAATAAAACTATAAAAGGTAAAATAATAATAATAATAATAAATTATTGTGGTTTTCTGAATACTTAATGGCTTTCATTTTCTTTCACAATAATAATGACGATAACTTCGAGTTAATCCTTGAGAAAATGTTTCCGTCGGTATCGTACCATCTTAATAAAACGTTTCTCTAATTAATTTGTCATATATATGGAGCTACAGGCACATTCTGCACTTTTAATTTCTATATTTTTGTTCCGATTTATGTCAATTAGACTAAAAAGTTAAATTTTAAAAATATCGCAAAAATACTAGCTATTCACTTTTAATGAATGTAAAAAATATTTTATAATACATCTTTTATTAAAATCAGTACCAAATAATTCCGATATCTACATTCTATAACATTACATCAACGAGAAGTCGTTGAAATCTTTTTTATGATGTCGCGTACATTTCCACGGTTTGCCGACGGCGGGCGGTTACGAGCGTAGACCGGCCCGCGTAGCGCCGCTACGGAATAATCTCATACCTACAGTAGGCTATTCCCTTTGATAGTAACATAAAATTTATAATATTTTATTATGTACTAGAGAGCTACTCTAGCTCTCGTAGTAGTAGAGTTTCAAATTATTTCTTTTTAATTTATAAAAGTTTAATAATTATCTATTAGTAATATTATAGTTTTGTATCATAGTTCAAGAATATTAAAAAAAATTCAGATAGTATTAAAATCTTTGTATAATTTTATTTTCCACATCGCTAACTTAATAAAATATATGAAAGAAAAGTGAAAGAAATCAAGAAGAAAATGGATGTAAGATCCATCTAATATGTATGAAAAATTTAAAAGTTTGTATCATTGAGAGCTTGGTAGTTGTGTATATTTTGTTTTTTTTTTTCAGAAATAGCGCAAGAGTATTCAGCAGTTGCGGCGGACTTTTATTTTATTCGTAATATTGAATGAAGTGATGTGGTTTTAGGATTAAAAATAAAAATCAATCAAAATTAATAACAAAAATAGACCAAATAAGGAAAAACATTAAAATACGTAGAAAATCAAATGAAATATTTATTTAATTCAATTAATATTTATTTTTTTAAAGATTTATTTAAATTTTACAATATTTGCATATAAAATATATCTTACTTAAACATAATATCATTAAATTTAAGATATTAGTTCCTAAATGTCACATTTATTCATCGGAAAGGTTAGTTAAGCATTGGAATATTTTACATTATAACTTTGAAATTATATTACCTATTTATTTTATAAAGAAATAATGAATGAAAAATAATATTAATAATGAATGAAAAATAATATTAATAATTATCTCACTTAAATAACAATCAATGATGTAATAAAAAAAACAAATCTTCAATTTAACGGATATTTCCATATTAAAATAAAACAAAAATGTTATTGTTTATAAAATTACTATACAGCGTGTATAAAAAAGTTTATGATTTTATAGATACAACGTAACTTTGGTTTATTGAGTTCATTTTACATTTAAAGCGTACTTGGCTTTGTCTTTATGATTTAAAAAAAAATTAATCGGGTATACAGGGGGTGATATTAAAATATAATTTATAGTATTAAATGATTTTCTTTTTGAACAAAGTATAAATAATTTTAGTAGAATAGAAAACTAAATGTCATGTTTAGGATAATTAATTAATGACCTATTTCTTATGTTACAAGCCTTATCCCTCATATAGCAGTGTATTGTTATGATACTCTGTTTTCTATATTAAATGGCGTTACTCAAAGCCGCACGTTTTCTTGTGTTAAAAAATATTAATGTTTACCTAGACCTAGATCATTAAAAAATATGATATGAAAATTGTCAAATTCACTTTTTAGTCAACGTTTAAAGCGGGCTTATTATTTTAGAAGGAGTGTAGTATAATTCAGAATAAATACCCCCACCATACGAATCCTAGAAATAAATAATCAAATATGACGAATTCTTATTAATATGAGGCAAATCGTCAGACTTTAAGCTCGATGGTTGTGAGTTCGATTTCTACTCGGAGAATGATTATTTCATATCCTCACTCATTAGATTTCCAAGTTCCCTCTGCCTATCCATGCTATGTGAGGGATTACAACGTGAAGAAGCTGAAAAAAAGGATAATAATAAAAAAGATAAACAAAGATAATTTTAAACATGTTTATTAACTATTTACAATAAGATAAAAAGTGCATAATGACTATTTTATTTTCCATACCGAAACGTCACTTTATACGTTTAAAATATTCATGCGGACAGTCGTTGCTTGTATTCTTTCATTAATATAGTGACAGTTCAGTTCGCCGTGACAAAGTTGGCGCTTATATAAAATTGTGGATCAAAATGTTGAACTTAGTATTGGTTTCAATTTTTAAATGTCAGACTGAGATTGGTGAATTAAATATATTATCAAAAAAAAAATCAGCTTCACGCTATATCCCGCACACAGCAGGGTAGGCAGAGGGAACCTAATGTTAAGACACTCCGTTCCCCACTTTCTGCCGATTTCTTTGCGTGTTAAGTGGCAGAACTCAACGCAGCGCTTTGCCTCAACTAGAGCGAAGAAAATGGAAATATAAACGTAAATAAATTAAACATATTATAAATATATTTAATTTATAAATATAATATAAATATATTATAGTTTTTTTTGACATAGCTTATTAGAAAAATAATCAAATTTTAAGTCATACAGGAATATATCGAAAATATATTTTTATTATTTTCATATTTTACTATATTAAAATATTATTATAAGATCTTAAAAATCTAAACTATTTTCCTTATAAGCGACCTATTGTTATTATATATAAAAATATATATTTTTTACATATAGCTAGTTATTTTATGACATACATATTAATATTAGACACATATGTATATGCAATGTCCATTATCGATGTATTCTAATTAAGATTAAAACATTAAGCAAATTAAAAATTGATTACGATTCAATAAGCATTATCGCTCCAACAAGCTATTAGAGCGCATAAGCTTAACTTAATTCAATTTAAATATTTATAGCAATTAATCATTAACATCTAATGATGTTCTATAATACTAGACTAAGCTAAGCTAAGATTATATGTTGTCCTCGATCCGTTGTAGTAAGACAAATCGCAGCGTTGAGTTCCGCGACATATTGTGTCATACTAGGAATCGAAAAACGAATGAAACGAGGTTTTCTCTGGTACCCTGCTAGATGGTAAAGTTCGAAAAAAAAAATAGCTTCAGAATTTTAATTTATTTCCACTTTTCCCGCATTTTGGCTATATTATAGGTATAGGCAGGCATAGTGACAGATCACTTTGTTCTATCATTTTGTACAAATTTCATATAGACTGAATACTGATAAGTTCCCTAATGTCTTCATTTTATTCTACTGGATAAAGATAACTTATGTGGTTAGCAATATTTTTGTTAGTACTTTTAAATGATAGAACTTAAATACATGGGTGAAGTTTCATAAGTAAATAATGATATAAAAAAGAAACAAATTATAGTAAATAAAAAATAAACATATTTTAAATTTTGATGTGTAATGTGTAAATACAGTTAAAACATACTTATAAATATTTAAAATTAATTTGAAATGTAGATTTTTCAGTTCGGAAAAAATTTTTTACGTGTTTTTCCACCGACTATTGGTTTTCTATTTTCTGATGGACCTGTGCCTTATTTCATTATGTAACATGAAGCCACCTGAATGTTATGGTTCTTTGTTTATTAGCTAACAAAGACTGAAAACTTAAAAAAAAGTCGCAAACTTTAATTTTCAGTTTTCAAAATTTTATACCCAAAATAATTTGGTTCTATTATTATATCTGTTTTAAAACAATATGCTAACTATTAATTTTTAAGATAATATAATCTAATTTACTTCCAAATACTAAATTTCGCTCAAGACTGCGCACTAGAAGTCTCTATATTCTTTATTTCTGATCCTTAATATCTCTTATTATGGGTAAAAAACCCAACAGAAGTGGTGGGTTCAATTCGCCCACCACTTCTTATATCTTGTAGGTGAAATACCAAGTTATAGATATAAAGCTCTTGGTGTCTAAGTTAGTATGTGGTTCAATGTGATGCTAACACTTGTACCTCTCAGACATATACGTGTTACTTCTCCTGTTTTCGCCAGATTTAAGAGGCTCTATCGTTATTGCATTCGCCTATGGAATTATATTGAAATATTTTAGGAATTCTGTTTGATTATAGCTAGTGATACCTAGAGCTAAAAGAAGTTAAGAGTTTACATTTTCAGCATAAGAAAAGTACATAATATAAAAACTCATAGGGACACATCATTTTTAACTTGAGGCAGCCTGGCACAGTAGACGCATCTAAAAACGCGACGGTTTTGAGTTCTATTTCCGCTCGGGGAACGATGATTTTCGTTTGTTAAAAAGACAAAGCGCGGCGTTGAGATTCGTCACTCCACAGGCATAGTAGGCGACGGAGACTCTTAACACTAGGTTTCCTTTGTCTCTATATGCGAGATACAGCTCTGAATATACTAGCAACCGCCAGCGTCTTCGCCCGCTTGAACTACACGATTATTTATTCAATATACTGAATTCCTTTATGTTCTAATATTTCATGTTCGCAGCGCACTGAGCCGTTTGAATCGGTGAGGATCCAATAATCTGTAAATGGCTTGACACTTTGGTTTTGCCAGCGTCCATCATACCAAAATAAAATAATTTCTGACCATTAATTGCGCGATTGGAGACAAAAACTCAAAAAAGGTCGTTTTTAGCCTATTTTATAAACAACTTACCAAATTCTTAAGTTTTTATATCTTTATAATCTACTTCATACTGTATCCAGCGCACAGCAGGGTAGGCAGAAGGCACCTAGAGTTAAAATACTCCGTTCCACATTTTTCTCTAATTTCTGGAGGCGTTGAGTGGCGGAACTCAACGTCTTGCTTTGCCTCGACACCGAAATACCGAAATATTTCAGTTCCTCGAGTGGGGATTGAACCCATAACCAGTCGCACTGACCTCTTTTTCTTTCGCTTTTCAACTTCACGCTGTATCCCGTATAGGGTAGGCAGAGAGAATCTGACGTTAAGACTCTCTTTTCCCCACTTTCCACTGAATTTTTCGAGGTGTGAGTGTTGGGTGGCCGAATTCAACGCCTGGCTTTTGAGTTGCTGCTAGAGCGAAGAAATAAAAATATTAATGTACAATAATGCATTACCCCGAGTGGAGATCGAACCCACAACTGTCGTGTCATAGTCACACCCTTGTGCCCCTGCACTACGAAGGCCTATATATCTTTCATGTGCAGATTTCACAACAACTTCTTACAACCCAAAAATTAATCCCTTAGGGGTCGAATGTCGCAAATACCCGTCTTAGCGAGTAGCTACAATTACAAACATACAAACTATCAACCCCAAAAACAACCCCTTAAGAATATTGCAAATTCCAGTTTCCATGAGCATCTACCTCCTATAATAAGTGACGTCTATACAAAATTTGAGACTCCTAGCACTTTTAGTAACGTAGTTTTATACAAACTCTCAACCCCTAAAACAACCCAGTAGGAGTCGAATATTGCAAGATCCCGTCTTAGTGAGCACCTACGTCCTATATGTAACGCCCATGCAAAATATAAGAGTCCTAGCTCATGTATTTTTTGGGATTTCCTGATGAGTTACCTTTCGATTTTATATATATTAGATTACCCACCAATAGGCTTACTAAGTGCTTGTCATACTTACCATCATAGCGTAACTACTTGGCACACAAACATTAGTCAGAAAGCTATTTGTTCTTTTATATAAGACGGCTAAATTACACATGCAACGCGCATTACGTAGGTAATAGGCGATTCGAAGACCACTATTAAAGCCGGTTATTCGTAAATGACACCTGAGGGCCTGTCGTGACTGGTTGTTTCAAGGGTGAATATTTTGTAAATGGTTTTTTGTTAATAATAATTAATCTAATTGGTTTTAAAGGATTGTACTAAATATTATTAATGAATGTAATGTATGTAATGTCCTATAGGAAAATAATTGAATTGATCGTAGTGCAGTAGAGCATTTGAGTTTATAAATACGTAATAGTTTTAGGTTCGATGAATTCTGAGAATAAGTTGGTATTAAAAATAAGAAATACTTTTCTGTGAAGCCTCGTTTACTCTATCCGATAATAATTATTACTTGAACACAGAAAAAATAGTCTTTATATAAACATTGTTTCTGGGAATCTTAACCACGACCTCTGGCTTAGTAGCCACAAAATAACAATAGAACTCTCAGTTCAATCAAAGCTTTTTACAAACTTAAAAAGTCTTTTAATATTTCTTTAGAATATTTAATTAAACTATAGTAATTATAGTGATCAAAATTAACTAGAAATTAACACGTGCTCAAACGTTAAAACGTTACTATACTCGTACACCTACAAACTAACGGTATATCCTATATAGGAACAAATCTCCCGTATAGACACAACGTTTTATTGCATTTCTGCTCCACGTTAGATATGACTTTCTCGTTTTGGCCAATAGAATAATTGACGGTGCTGAAAGAGACAGGTAGAGTCTGCTAGTGCCATCTTATTTTATTCATGGAGGCG
The DNA here is from genome assembly GCA_016802625.1 of Heliconius numata. NCBI lineage: Eukaryota > Metazoa > Arthropoda > Insecta > Lepidoptera > Nymphalidae > Heliconius > Heliconius numata. The sequence continues at coordinate 663,008 of JAEBDU010000041.1, read as the reverse complement.
AGAAACACGCTGTGTGATGAGACAGACTTATGCCATTTGCCTTGCGAAAAACAAGGACGGGTGATACCTCATGACCGTCTGCAAATAAAGGGTGAGCCGCCACGGACGATTGTTATTCGACTTATATAGTAACGTCTACGTTTTATGAATAAAAGGAGAAATGATAATAGTAATATAAAGGAAAAATGCATTTATACAGCCTTAGCAAATGTTATGGAAGCACAACTGATGTTTATTATATAAATAATTAATAAAGTGTACTTAAGGGGATATTTTAATGGATCTGATTTGATTTATCTGGTGTTTAAATTAAATATTGACTTATTAATTATATAATTAGTTTTAAAAAAAAGAAAAAAAAAAAAACAAATTGAATTTGTAAATACCTAATTAATAATATTATTTTTGGTTAGGTGTACCTAAGCTAAATTAATTTATGTATAGGTTTATACTTTTATAATAGGCTCATACATAATTGTTTATATACATTATATACAAACAACATATAAAATTTTAATAGACAAAAGCAAAAATTACGAACTATGAAAAAGCCGTCTATTGTTAAAAAGGTAATTAAGTTCAAATTCCTATGAATCTTCCAGATTTTCAAACGAAGTTCACGGTCTCTACTTAAGAAAATGTTCAACTGATTTTGAGTCTTATGAACGAAGTTTGTATTACCTTCCAGTGTGGGAAGGGGAAATAATAAAAATATTCTTACAAATGAAAGACATAGGCCATAAATAATTCATGAATGTTAGAATATAAATAGATAGAAGTTGTTTGAGCGAAAAATTTAGGCTTACTATTTGTTGTAGGTAGGTACTCGTATATTTTCACGCTTTGTTTATTTTTAAAATATAAACTAGTAGATATATATCAGTTACTTGCTATATTTTGTGACATATTTCTCCACTTTTCCTCATTAGCGTGTTAAATATTCAAAACAAACGCTTTGCGTGCCTAGATTCGACAAGTAATAATATTTGAAATATCCTCAATTATTGCAGTTATATTGCATTTCACATAATATAGTAAAATATAAGCGTATTAAACTTAAATTATACGATGAAAATTAATATAAAACTTTTTCCACCAAAAAAAACCAAATTTAGGAATAATCGAAACTTCAAACATATATAGTCAAGGCAAACAAAACAAAACCACCAAAAAAAAAAAACAAAAACAAAATTTGAATTCCTAGCACCCAGCAAACTAACAATTCGGTTAACGCTGCACACTCAATTATGAGTTAACTGCACCACGAGTTAACTCTGAATGTGTCGCTAACTACGGATTAAATATTTAACTAGCTTCTGTATTGTGCATTGAGTCTGTTGAACGAATATCGACCTAAAGTGTTTTATGGTACGATTCAAATTCAATTGTGGTTTTTCGCCGTTTGATTTTTGAACTTTAAAGTCTTTTGTCACGCTAACTACTTAAAACAAAAGATAGGACCACAAAGGCATATAAACAACAGGACGACGGGCAGGTATCGCGTGATATATGGGGTTTGATTAAATATTACTTTATGAGGTACTATTTGGGTCCATCATGGCGCAGTGGTACATCGTTTGACCGTATATGTGATAAGACCAACTATGGCGTTGAGTTCCGCCATTCAACACGCAATGACTCGAAAGTAGGAAATGGAATTGATTAGGTTCTGGTCCCGTTATTTTTGCTGTCGTAGTCTAGGCAGTCTGGGTTCCAATCCTTATGGAGGGGTTGTAAAAGTAATACCAAAATACCTTTACTGTAATATTAATTGAGGCAGTTGTAACGCAGGTCGTGCGTTCGATTCCCATTCGGGGGAACGATATATTTAATATTTTCATTTTATCGTTTGGGTAACGAGGCAAAGCACGACGGCGGAAAGTAGAAACGGAATTGTCTTAATTGGGAACGTAGTGTCTTACCACTAGGTTACCACTGCCTACCCTTCTTATGTGCGGTATAAAGCGTGAATTAAATAATATAACGAAAAGTGGGGAAAGTAGACTCTTGACACTAGTCTCCCTTCTTTGCTATATGCGGGATAGGTATAGCGGGAAGCTTAAATAAAAAAAGTTAATTAAAATTAAATTATTTACAAAGATACTTCTAATATATATACTTGTAATATGTAATCTAGTCTCATAGATTGTGAGAGACCAAATACCAAGACAATATTGCTATGAAGAAGGACAAGATTGCTTTCTTCCAGGTCTTTCATGGCCAACTTGAAGTTGCAGGTACTCTATAACATTATACTTATCACCGCTGTTGATTATGCGGGTTAACTGACTCTATGATGTGCTGGTTTCTATATTGATCTCAAATTGTTTATGAAATATGAACTTACGAAATATGAGATTAGTAGATAGCATGTAGCAGTGTAGGTAGGGGGAACCTGGGGACTTAGTGTTAAGTCACTCCGTACCCATTAAGGCACTTTCGCTCCGCAGTTTCCGCCGAATTCTCGAGGCATTGCATGTTAAGTGGTCGATCGAACTTAGAACCGTCGCATTTTCAGGCGCACGCTTGTGCAACTGCGACAAGATGTGCTTTATTAGCAAAATTTATTGCATTTACATATATTTTTAAGAGAAGAATAGGTCGTCGAGAGACAGTGTCAGTGTCTGTCTACAAGCGCGATGGTTGTGAGTTCGATGCCCACTCGAGGTAATGAATTATATTAATTTCCTCACTCTAATGATTAGGCCTGTATCTCTCGTACCTCGCTAAGAGGGACACAACGTGAACCCAAGAAATAATATAACTATACATTTTAATCAAAAATAAAAATTGATTTTTATGTAATTCAAATATTTTTTTTTATTGAGATATATATGTTCCTTGTTAACAGTTTATGACATTGTATGAACAAATTTATGAAACTAAAATGTAGACATTTATTAATGAGAACTATGAAATAGCTTTTTGACGGCTAAAATATATTTTCGTCAGTTTAGGCTAAATTAATATAGGCTGTCTCTTACGTTACTGAATAAGTAATAGATTGGTTCTACTTTCAATGGACCTAGTCGCCCGTTGAAATCGTTTATACTGGCTTCCCTAAGTTAATGCATATTTTTTTATTAAAAGTAGGAAATAGTAGGACTTTACTGTTAACACTTTTTAGCTCAAAAGCTTTACTCTTTTAAAGCCTCTACTTTATGCCCAAATATTAGCGATAGAACTCAACGCCGCACGTTGTCTGACAAGAGCAAAAAAAATAAAATAAATTGAATTCCCGAGTGGTTATCGAACCAACAATCATCGCGCTTATAATCAAACGCTATTTCATTGCGACACCGATCACAAAGGCCTATTTTAATTGTATTTAATTATTTAAATTATATCGAATTAATGGGAAATAACATAAAAATCAAAAGACGTTAATAAAATTATAAATAATTTATAAATATAATAAATGTTTTGGGGTTCTAGAATATACGAAGTTGGAGAATGCAATGACGGCTCATTTCAAAATATACTTATATATAAGTAAAATTATTATTTATTAACCGTTAAAAAAAATACTAAATCATATTTTACTTTCTTATATGTACGCTGTATATATGGCGGAACCCAACGCCGTACTTTGTGAAAAAAAATATATAAGGAAATTATTATAAAAAATAATCTTTCAAAAAATGAGCATTCCCTCTCACCACTCATATTTACTAGAATTATAATAACATAAATAACATTAAATTCTAACTGCATTACGACATCTTGTTGCAACTTTTATGAATAATTAAATGTAAAGAATATTTTAATTCAGTTTTGAGATGCGCTCAAAGGCAACCGAGTCTTACGTTTGTGCGCGGGATGTAGCTTAGTATCGTTCTTTACCTTATATTATATACTTGCATTATTTATGTTTTCACGCTTTTCTTCTACCACATTCAGAAGGTTAAGAGAACCAAGTGTTAAGTTCTAACTAACTAGTTAAGGACCCAAAGAGCTGTGAAAGGCTTGACACTCTGGGCCTGCGTAGAGACGTCTCTTCGCTGTGCGTTCTCTATCGCATTTATCATGGTGAGTGTTCTGAAGAACTGTTTGACCTGTTACTTGCCGCCGAATTTTCCAACTGCACAGTACGTCACAAACTTAAATACCATCCATACCACCTGGATACGTGGCACTCCACTACTGTGCGGTTTCGTAGAAATTTCTTTCCACGCGCCACCGAACTGTGGAATGGCCTACCCGCGGCAGTGTTTCCAGGTCGGTACGATATGGGTACCTTCAAAACGCGCGTCTATCTCCACCTCAAAGGCCGGCAACGCACCTGTAGCTCCTCTGGTGCTGCACGGGGTCGTGGGCGGCGGTGATCACCACCAGGTGACCCGAACGCTCGTTTGCCTTGTCCTTTTTCCATAAAAAAAAACTCCGTTCTACATTCTCCGACCACCGTATTGACAGTACGCTATATGATACAACATCTTTCAGTCGTCCACCCACACTACACACACCCACACTAAGCAGTACATACATTTATATATATATAATATATAATAGTAACAGAATAAGCTGCAGTCTCAAATTTTCCTCCACAGCGTACTTCGCAAAACCTATTAAGCAGCAAGATGTTGGTATTTTAATAAGTGAGAGAGCACGACGGCGCTACTTCGTAAACTTGAAATTAACTCTGTGCCCACGGGAGGTATATGCATTCTGCCATGAATACGGCTCCTGCCGCCATTGTTGCCGGCTATAATAAGGTTCTGGGTACCTACTTTACACTTTGTAGCGGCAATCCTTCCCACGAGTATAACTTTATCTATAACTACTAACTTTATATATAATTATTACTTAATATCATACATTTAATTACTTGTTGGTTGCGTTAAAGTTGTTTCTTGTTTATTATTCTCCAAATGGGTGAAGGGAAGTAATGGGGAGCTTAGGACGTCCCTACATATAGGTAAGTTATAGTTAAGATTGATCGATATTTCCAATACCCATAGCTTGTGTAAGGGGAGGAAATATGAAATATACATAGCAAATTTATCAGAATAATTCATAGAAGGGCAGAATCACGTTGACGGATCGAATGCACATTATCATATATACGTTTTACGGTGGAGTTCATACGCTATCATTTTTACGAGCGACCCGAAGACATCATAACGTCGTCAGAGTGAGCCTCGATTTGGTTATATATAGTTTGGAATATTGTAAAAAATCTATACTTCATAGTGGCTTAGGTGTGAAGTGCGTAATTATAGGCGCAATGGTAGTGGATTCGATTCCTGCTATAGGATGATTATTTTCATTTCAGATATAGTCTTTTAAGTAATTTATTTATAATAGTTAGATGTAGTATGGAGTGTCTTGACTGTTGGTTCTCTCAGCATGACATTAAATGTCAAAGAAAGAATTCGACATGTAAAGATGATATATATATATTTTTTTTAATATTATGCAAAACATCCTACATATATAATTATCATCGTCATATATATAATTATATAAAAAAAACCTTGACTGAAGTTTAAACTCACAATCATCTTTCTCGTTTCATGTCGATCATGTCATAATGATGTTTTTACAATATTATTACAAGTATGTTTATAATTTAATATTCTTTGCATATTGATTTTAAATAAGTATAAAGGGTTGTGATCTGACGTAAGGCTCTCTAGTCCCCTCAGATCAAACACCCCTAGGGAGCTTGTGGGTATCGTGACGCCGACTTTTATAAAGCTACACCGTGGCTTACGTTTCAAATACTAAATAAATATTTTTCAAAGTTACATTTTCTCACTGCAAGCTTAGAACTATCGCTAGTCCAGTAAAAATGCACTCAAAAATGTTACAGCAGTCGTATTTTAATCCGTTTACTATGAAATAGAAGGATAAAATCCTCGCGTTCTCACGGTCCGGTACTACATTTTTATATTTTAGCCTCTTAACGCGATTTCTGTATCACAGAGTAGATATGAATATTCAAGTTATATGTTTTATACTTATTATTTGTAGGCTTAAATTAATTTTGGGTGGCGGTGCTAAACGCTGCTCTTTATGGAATGAGAATTGTAGCATCGAATATACCTTTAAGACGTAAAAACTGCGTAAAACTATTCCATATTCCTTGAACATGATATGACGAACATGACGCAATGAAATACGTACTTTTTTTAAGAATGAATATAGGTAATTCCCTGTCATGAGCTTAGAAATTAAATGGACCCAGTCGGTGCCCATCCCAGAGTTCTTAGTATGAAAAACCAAAAACCTGAAAAAACAAAAGTTTTTCTTTAGATTAACTATGTAGAGACATAATATGATAAATAAATAGTGAATATGCAGCATTTTATTGTTATATTCCTTGAACCATATTAACTTTTGGAGACCAGACCCCGCCTTATATTTATATAATGTTGTTGAAAAACAAACTATATTTACATTAGGTACGTAGGTTCAAATCTCAGAACGCTCCATAAGGTAACGTGACCAGGCGTGAGAGCCGGCACATGTCTGTACGGAAGGCAATAACCGTAATAATCTAAAATAACACAGCTAATTTATTTCAATAACGATCAATATGACACTTTATAGTTTAATATTTTTATAGGCGACATTAGATGGGATATCAGGACGGAGTGAAATATCTCTCTGCTTAGCTCGTATAAAATGGGTATTGAATAAAGTGAAATTAAATTCACGTTTACATATTTATTTTATTTTCACGCTCGTATATTTAGAGACCCTAGTGTTAAAACACTCCTTTTCGAGGAGGGAAGTGGAGAACGAAGATGAGTACCACTTTGTAAATAATGAATACCAGGCATTATATAGGAAAAGCATCTGCCTCGATGTATTTGACCACAAATTATGTGTGGTTTAGTACAGTTCTGTGATAGTTATGGAACTAAATACCATAAAATACGACTTTCTTATTTAAATATTGAAGAATTTTAAAATAAATCGTACAATTATATAAAATTAATGCAAAAACACCGTAAGTACCATTAATTTGCAAATAATTGTTTACCATGTGAACTCAAGACACATGTTTCACACGTTGTTCTCGCACATACTTACCATGTAGGTATACTATTAGTGTATTCGTAGTTTGCTATAACATATAATTTACATATACCACTTCAGGAAACGCTTGAACGTTTTAGTTCAGTTATTATTTGTTTTGAATTTAGTTACAGATTCCACACGGCAACGCTCGCTTGAACTATACAAATATTTTTTTAAGTGTATTTAAGAAAAAATATTAAATACTAGCGGCCTGCCAGCGGCTTCGCCCGCTTGAACTACATGATTATTCATTTAATAAACAGAAATGACTGACGGTCATATGTGTTGAAGTCAATGACTAATTTAATTTACTTGTTCAGAAACAGCCTTAAGTGTAATTTTATTGATTTGGGTAAGGATTTATGATGATCTTTATAAAGAGTGTCGCGACACTAACTTCTCTCGGCCGACACTGTTATATGTGGGAGATATGAGAAACTATTATATATTTATTTATGTTTGTTACTTTGTGTCAAATGGTGACATAGAAGTGTAGATTTTTATTTTCTTATGCAAGTTTACGGTCATTCGTACGTAGAGTTTTACGACATTGAATATAAGTTTATCTTTAATAGTAAAATTTATTTGTTTGTATTTTGATTATTAAAAAAACAAAATATAATAAACGCTAATTAGAAATTACTAAAAACGAAAGTGTCATTAAAATCGAGACGCCTTTCTCCCTCGAAACGACAAAAACAGAGATGAACATACATAATTTAATAAAGTGCTTTACAAATAGCTCAAACAAGAGCAAGTCAGTTCAACAAAATATATAGGCCGTCTGTCTGTCCAAAGCTTTACATTTATTAGATAGAGGCATTCGTTTTATACGTAACGTAATTGAGAGGATTGTCCGCTTCTGGTTTAACAACTAGCTGGTAACTTCCATTTTTTGTCTATTTATAGCTTCTAAGACTTTAGTTTTTTAAAGAACATAAGATAGAAAGAAGGCTTAAGTGAAAAATAAAATATAAATCATATATGTACCTTTATGATAATAAGTAGATTAATTTTAAAAATTAATTCAAAACGATTTTTATTTATAACACATATAGGTAGGTATATGTCGCCTACAAAAATACGTGGATATCTCAAAAAATTCTGTACCCACTTTGATGAAACTTGAGGTGTTCCATAAGAAGAAGAAAAATTAAATTAAAAAGGTTCATCTCCACAAGGATTGTAGCTTTCGCCTAAATAAATCATTACACCTAAATATTATTCAATCTCAACAGTATCATATATTAAACTGATAACCCCTTTTTTTGAAATCGGAATCTAGGTCAATAAAAAAATCCTCAAAATCAAATATAAGAACGAATAGTATATACTTATTTAGAAAACCTATAGGTTAGTGTACGTTGAACGTATGGCTTAATGGTCAGAGTTTCCAGGAGGCGCGGGTTCCAGTCCTGCTACGTTAAAATTTTTATACGTTTTCTAAATAAATATTTTTCTTTTCTAAATGTGGAATAACACTTTAAAAATATTAAAAACTAGCGGCCCGCTCGCGGTTACACCCGCGTGAACTATGTTATTATTAATTTCTGTCTCCATGACGTCCTAGTGACGTCTATGCAAAATTTGCGACATTTGTAGTAACGAAGTTTCATACAAACTTTCGACCCCAAAAATAACCCCTTAGAAGTCGAATATAGCAAATTCCCGTCTTAGCGAGCACCTACGTCTTATAAATGACTCCTATGCAAAATTTGAGATTCCTAGTACATGTAGTTTCTGAGATTTCGTGATGAGTGAGTGACCTTTCGATTTTATATATATAGATAGATAACGAAAAGTATATTTAAAAGTAATTATTTTATAAAACGGTAACAGTTTAAAGCACTGTTGCATTATTTTATTGTACCTAGGTGAGATTCAGTATGAGGGGGTGCCGGTAATTAGTCGCGCGTGCTCTACAGTACTCGCCACTTGGGAATGATTTGGGGACAACACTTCCGGTCACCATCACGCGATTTTCACTTGTTCTTCCGACTGTGGTAAACAACATTTGGTAAAAATTTTAAAATAATTTTTTTTATTTTTATTTTCAATGTTCAGTTGTCAAAGTTTTTCATGTTCGTTGGTAACGTAAATAATAGATAAACAAATGTTTTTCTATATCAAAGTTACACATTAAAATATTACATGAGGTCAATAAATAAATAGTTTCGTTCTCTTCCCTTTAGAAATAAGCAAATAATAAAATATTAAAATATTAATTTTATACACTCTATATAAAGGCTACTATTGAAGTCTAAGATATAACTAATGGATAATTTATATCCTATAGTTAATAAAATTAAGATCTGATCGCGGCCTCCGTCCTAACTGGTAAACTCGATACGACAACGTGTCAATAAAGCCAATAAACTCGTCGCAACTTCTATAAGTACCAAATGAACACAATTTATCGATTTAAGATGGCCTCTGCTACCCCAAATGTCACTTTACAGGCGATATTGATAGTCGGTGACAGGAACCTTACTGACTTCCCCCACATCACGTTTGGTGGCTTATTTTCTGCGCTATTCTAAACAATTGACTAGCAAATATGAATCTTATCACCCAGGAATAAGGTCCGACTGTAAACAATTTACCCGTAAAAGTAAGTTTGTGGTAGCAAGCGAAACTTACGCGACATCTAAGGAAATATTTTGTTTGATAAAACGCGCCGAGGTTGCCCTCGGTCGCGGGCTTAGGCGGATTTTCTTTTTCTCTCTTTCAAACGGGGTCTTTTCATAACTGTCAGGGATCAATTCGGTCAAGAGATTTGGTTTCTAAATCTTGTTTTATACCATTCTATGTGATTATTGGTATCTATTTTATAGAGACTTTAACATTTTTATATATTATAGTTTGGAGTACTTATTGACCCAAAAAATGTATTTATTAATAAACCAGCGATCCGATGGCGGCTTCGCCTGCGAAATAACGAAAGAATTTATGTTTTTATATATAACTAGAGATTCAAACGGGGCTTTGTTCGCTTAATTATATTATTTTATTATAGCCAAAGAATATTGATTTTTTTTAAAATACTTTTATTAATAAAAAGTATCCCGTGTTCTTTCTAATACCTCTAAAGCTCTATATCCGGCAATTATAATGTTAGTATTGTATTTATTATTACATAGGTACTTTTATTAACAATTTATATAGAAAAAAAATTAAAGATGGTATAAACATGGCTGCGGTGAACGAGTCGAAATAAAATTTAGTAATAAAACGTTGTTTGCCCAAATTCAGTATAAAATAGCCTGTTCGTCTTGAAAATTTGTTGGCGGCACGAGTGCGCTCTGCACCTAGCGATAAAACTTTAATACAATTTGCCGGCCGTTGACGACCGCTGCATTTTACGTGCACGGCGGCGGAAGTGAGCACTTAAACAAGATGGCGGCCGGCGGTCACGTGACCGCGGATTCACTCACTTCCGGTGCTCATTCAAAACATGTCAAGTGTATTGCGGGTAGTTTGATAATTATCGGCATCATTACAACAACCCCTAATGTTGTTTCGTATGAACATTATGGAGGTGCATCTGTTATGATTTTTTTAAAAGTTATTACGGGAATATAAAGTGTTTGAATATTTTGAGTAATTAATATTGATTTTTTTTTGTTCTATAATATAATTACTGTTTAAAGTACTGTAAATGACCGAATAAAGAATGAGTATTAATTTGAGAAGATACCATTAACCTTTTTTACAATATGTATAAAATAGGTTTTTGATAAATGAACCTTGACCTTGTTAACTAAGCTTTAAAAAAGTGGAATAAAATAAATTCGTTACGAAGTCGATGGATGATCAATTAATTGTAATACGGTTGACTAATTGATTGTTACATCTGAAATAATTAATAATGATATTTTTATTAACCAATACGGATGTACATATGTAAAGGTTGCTCAAAAAAAATATTTAAAAAATCACTGTTAAAATATTTCCCGTTTTTCAGTGTAAAAGCATATAAAAATAAAAATAATAATGATTTTAATTAGTTCATATAGTACAAGTATCTAGTAAGTCCACTTACGGATTACGAAAAACAAAATAAAATACTTTGCTTTATTTCTCTTTATTTTAAAACTACAAAAAAAAACTGTAAATCATATATAGGTATAAAAAAGCATTCTTAACCCGCCGCCCGAACACGCCGATCACGTCAGTCACGTGGTTTGTCTTGTGGCTGAGTGAAGGGGCGAAAAATCAATAGGCGGGCTCTGCATGTCACAAGTACTTACAAAGTTTCGACATACTCGTATCAGTAATTTGGTACGATGACCTCAGTGGACGGTGCTGTCCGTTCGTCTCCTTTCTTATTGCTCAATTTGCGTAATGTATTTTAATTACTATAAGCTTAAGGTACCTATGGCTAACTCGTAAAATAAGTTTTCTTTTTATTGTCAACTTTTAAAGATGCCGTCTTGGCATAGGGGCGCAAGAGTGTGAGTGGAAGACGTTTGTGGGTTCGATCACGACTCGGGAGAATGAAATAATTATTATTTATTAATATTTTTATTTCTTCGGTCCGGCACTGAGACAAAAGCCCGGCGTTGAGTTTCGCCGCGCCTCTCAACACGTAATGCCTTAAAAAAATCGGCAGAAAGTGGGAAACGGAGTGTTTTGCCACTTAGTGGGAACCTGATCCCTCTGCCTACCTTACTAATTGCGGGATACAGCGTGAAGCTGATATTTATTTGTTCCATATTTATTCTAGGTATATCATATAATTGATATTTTTACACTTTATTTAATACAAATTTATAAATACATATTGTAAATTTAAAAAGAACTGCATTTTCTAAAGGATTAAATGTGGTGCCTACTTTGTAAGCAAATAACTGATGTACGTGGATTTTTCGCTCGTAGAATGTGCAAAATATGGAATAGAATTTCAGCTCTCACATTCAGTATTAGTTCATTTAAAGAATGTGCTAGCTACACGAAAGAATGTTCGTTTTACGTTCGTTCAGGTCATTCTTCAAATGTATAGTAAGTTTGTATATGCTCACAGCAGGGTAAGCAGAGGGAACCTAGTGTTAAGAAACTGCGTTGCCCACTTTCCGCCAAATTCTGGAGGGATTGAGTACTGAGTGGTGGAACTCAACGCCGCACTTTGCCTCGACACCAGATCAAAGTTATGAAAATATCAATTTAAATAAATATTTAATTTTTCGATTGAGGATCGAACCCAGAACTAGTTGTGCTTACAGTCACTTTGTGCCCCTGCGACCTCATGTTTATGGATAACTACAAAAATTAAGGCTTACAAAGTAATACTATTGTACTAAGCTAATTGTAAGTTTTAATGAAATAATGAAAACGCTGAAAAAAATAATAACTAAATAAATAGTGTATGGAGTTGATGGTGTGAGAAATTTCCAAATTTGTGACAACTTTATTTTCTGTAGCCTAGTTTAAAAAGTTTCAATTGCGCTTTAAATAATCTTTGTAAATAAAACGAGGCCAACATTTTTAGTTAAGACCAATAGGCCAAATATGGCTGAATCCCGCGCAATCACATTTTTTTTAACTTTATTAACCTGAACCTAGGAACTACCGTACCTAACATTCCGCCTAATTCACGAGGCATTGCGTGTTGATTAACGCAACTCAACGCCGCGCTTGGCCTCGGTGCCAGAGCAAAGAAATGAAAATAATTATTTATTGCTTCGAGTGGGAATCAAACTCACACGAACCACAGTCGCGTTTACAATCACTAGTGCATACATATAACATCACACCTTTGTCACGCCGGGCCACAGCGGCCTCAATTCTAAGACAGGTCTTATCAAAATTAAATGCTGAAGTAACATTTTCATTAAAACTTAATTCAAATTTAGTTAATAATCAAATTATAAAAAAATCAAAATAGCATGGTACTAAAGTCCAAAGATAACTATCAACTTCACGCTGTATGCCGCAAACAGCAGGGTACGCAACCAAAACCTAGTGATAAGAAAGCGAAGAAACGAAAATATTACATATTTTATTTCCTCAAATGGGAATCGAATCCACAACCCGTCGCGTTTACAGCCACACCCTGCACCTCTGCGCCACGACTATCCTCAAATTACAAAAAAAAAACAAACGAATCCCACCATAAAAACGATACATATCAAAAGTCAATAATTGCATAAAATTAATCACCGTTGGACCACCGTGCCACCTAGCCCCGGTCTCCCCTCAAAGGGCACAATAAAAAGCCGCCAAATCGCCGTGTCTGGCTGTCGGTCCGTCTGTGTCAATCAATTAGACAAGCGTGGAGCGCAGAGTGGTACGCAGAGTGGTACGCAGCGTCAAATCCGTGGCCCCGCCCCGTATTGATCAGGCCCGCCCCGTTGCGCCGTGTTCCGTTGTGCGCGCTCCTGTCTACTATCTACTCGGGTATAAGCCACCGTGTTAGAAGGTACGGCAAGCTCTATCATTATCATGTGAGTGGTTGTGGGTTCGATTCCCACTCGAGGAATTGTAATATTTTAAATTATTCGCTATGGTAACGAGGCAATGCGCTGGGTTAAGTTCCGTCACTCAACACGCAATGCCTTCAAAAATCGGTGGGAAATGGGGAACGGAAATGTCCTAATGAACGGAGTAACACTAAGTTCCCAGGTTCCGTCTGCCTACCCTGCTGTGTGCGGGATCAAGCGTAAATCTACAAAAAGTATATAAGTGGCTTATAGTGTTTGTACCAGTATTGAAAGGCAATGTTTAGACTTGTATAGGTACCACTACCAGATATTTTTTTCAGTTACACTAGATATATTGATATGTCACTACAAAACCTCTTATGTTCTTATAGTTAAAAAAGATAACACAATTTTACGCTAACCTGCAAAGTTATTTATTTCAGTATTGTATTTCAGTTATTGCAAGTTTACATCTCTATTTTTTAAATTAAATAACATATTTATATTTTATAATCTGTATAACGTTGCACAGATAGCTTAACAAAAATTATACTTTCTTATTACCAACCAGAGACAATAATACAAAATATTATCCAAAAATACTTGTAATACAAATTTTATAGGATCTATATATGTACAGGTAGTACAATATAAACGTGGGTGAAAATATACATTCACTTTTAGAGCTTCCAGTAACTTCCCTCGCTAAGTGAATAAGGAAGAGCCTCCATCTGAGACGTTAAAATCTTACCTTCCTAAGTAACAAGGCGATTGCAAGTAACAATTAACGCTTAACGATTATTGTTACAGCGACCGCTAATGCAAAGTATTATTTGCCCCCACCTCCTCTAGCCTTTTATGTCGTTATTTATAGTTAATGTTCTATGTGGGTAGAAGTTATTTTTGAAATGATTTTCTTTGTTATTACGTAATATTTTGTATTGATTTTTTTAATTCATATAGGATTTAAATATTGTTTGTTATTGAAGTTTTACATAGTTTTTAAATCATTTTGATGATTTTATCATTAGAAATTGAAAAAGAAAATAATATTTAACGTCCATTGTACAGAATATTTGCTTATATATTTTCAAAATTATAAGAAAGCATTTTATAAAAATATTGGGGCTATTAATTAAAAAAATAAAATATTGATTAGCTAGGCTATCTATGGCTGCAAGATAGCGGAGATCAAACTTCATAATATATTATACGCTTTTTTGAAAGAAAACTATCGTTTTCCATTAAAATTATAACACACAGTCGATCTATTAGGTACTTAAACAACATATTTAGTAATATATACATATATAAAATGGCGGGTAATTTTAATTGACAAATACCTATATATCATAAACAATTGAGGCACTCAAGGAAACTATTCTATTTATTTCTTTAATTTTACTGCTCTATAATAGTGAAGGTAAAGCGTGGCGTTCGTCGAGTTGGTCCACACGTATTCCTTGAATTCCAGTGGAAAGCGGAGTACGAAGTGTCTGGACACTAGGTGAAAGGAAGCTTAACAAGTGTCATAAAGACCACGCCGGCAAAGTAGCGGGACGCCACTAGTACTTTATAAAAACTAACTAAAATCTAGAAAAAAAATAATTTTAAGAATTTTAAGAATTTTTAAGAATTTTAAATATATACATTGTAAATACTGATGGACACACACACACACGAGTACTGATTAAGTCACAACGTGAACAGCCAACCGCTAATGAAACCCATTACCGTTCTTACAGGCTGGTTGCTGGTTGCAGGTTGGACCGGTTGATATATAATCGGTATATCAACCGGTATGTAATTCATATTACTTTATGTAGCACACGTGATTTCCGATACAAATATTTTACTGTAGGTATAGCTCAAAGCGGATATTGGTATTCGATGTTTGGAAATATATTTACTTACCTGGAAATTTCATTATTGTTTAATTAATTAAATCTATTAGCGATATGCTTATAAATTAAATCAAATTAGCAATAATCAGCTTCACGCTGTATCCCGTACGCATCCGTGTAGGCACAGGGAACCTAATGTTAAGACACTCCGTTTCCCACTTTCCGTCGAATTTCTGGAGGCATTGCGGAATTTAACGCCGCGCTTTACTTCGACACCAGAGCGAAGAAATGGAAATATAAATTTAAATAAATTATTCATTTTCTCGAGTGGGGATCGAACCCACAATCAGTAGTGTCTGTAAACGCGACTCTCACACTCGCCACGACTGCCCTCATGCTTATTATAGTTTATCAATTGTAAAGTTATATTATAGTTTTAAAAATTGTTCGTTAATTTCTGAATGTTATTTTAAATACTTAAATACTTATAGACTTTAAGCATACCACAACTTTGAAAATAAATGATAACTGCATTACTATGATAAATTATATATTAGTAATAATTAATACATCCAGATGTATATTACAGTTATAGTTTACATACATTATATTATGTATACTTTTATATACTAATAGATACTAGAGGACTTTTTTAATTGAAATCTTCATATAAAATACAAACACATATCAATTAAATGGATTTCTTAGAAGATATCACAGATTTTAAATACATAGAAGAGGTTATGGCCGGGCGGGAGGCGTAGGAGGCGAGGCGGGTGAGTCGCAAACATGTACGAGTACTGAATGTCTATACTTACTTATATATATAAAACGCGCTAATCGCTAGATGTACTGCACTGGTTCGGAAAAATATTATTACTAAATATTATTACTAATTAATAATTAATTGGTAATTTTCTGTTGACCTAAAGATACGTATGACCATATGAAGTTAGGAAACGGTTTTTAGTTTTAAGAGAACGTTCAGATAACATCAGAAAATGGGTAACTTAGCAAAACAGGTAAACTAGTGAGTATAGCAAAACGGAAGAAATTACAAAAAAACAAGTAGAGACAACTAGCAACAAAACAAACAAAATAAATAAATATTCATTTGTATGGTACATAAAACGCCGCTGAAACAGCCGATAGAGTGCACGTAATTATCAATTCACAAATCCCTCTCGCGTCCCACTCTTTACCCTCCAATCCCTCTAAGCCTCAATGACTCCCCTCTCCGAACATTAAATACAATATCTTTAAATTGCTCCTAAGTACAACCACCCTCATTGGGTATTTTTACCGTCATTACCATAATCTCTCGTTCCGTATCTCTTTCTATCTCCCACACTCAGGTTAAGCCGTCTCGTTCTCGTCTCCTTAAAATTGCACGGTAAATTTAAGGCTCATTCTCTTATGATTTAGGTAAGATTCGTCTTCCTTGGAGCGATTACGTTGTAATTGTGGGAATAGATGGGAGAATTCTTAGTATAATTTTTCCTGAAACTTTAGTCCGTGAGAACAGAGTCAGGTGTGCCGGCTGTCGGTATCGTATCCAGTGCATGTGAATTAAATCGTCAGCCGCAGAAACGAGTTATTATATTGGAACGGCGTCGTTGGTGACTCGTGACGGCCGTATGTAGTTAGTTGGTGGTGTACATGTAAATATATGAAATACATAAGGCCTTTATCAAACTTTTATATTCGTGTGTATAAAGCTACATATAATTTAACTGTTTTCCAATCATTTATATTAATAACATTATTCTTCATATTTCTTGGGAAATAATTTTTACATGTAATATTTTAATATTCGCTTGAAATTTGTTGATGTCATACTAATATTTTAAATGTGAAAGTTTGTGAGGGTGGATGTTTATTCCAGTTTCACGTAAAAACTACAAAACGGATTTAAATGAAACTTTAAAGTACTTAATAAGTAAAGCCGCCGTGGCGCGGAAGCACAAGGGTGTGACTGTAACGCGACGGTTGTGGGTTCGATCCCCACTCGAGGAAATGAAATATTTAAATACGTTTATATTTCCATTTCTTCGTTCTGGTGTCGATGCAAAATTGCGGCTTTAAACACTAGGTTTCCTCTACCTACCCTGCTGTGCGCAGGATATAGCGTAAGCTGATTTAATTTTGATTTTAAAGTAATATATATTAAACAACAGAATAACGCATAGGCTACAATTAATATGAAAAAAATATATTATTTGACTATAAAAGTTTCAGCGGGCGAAGCCGCATGTGGGCCACTAGTATTTACTAAGGCTTACACCACTCAGAATTATACAGAACAAACGTTCAGTATCAAAAGTTTTTTGGGTGGATGAGAGGTAGAGGGTCGGCCCTCCCTTATTTAGTCACGCCATTTAACAGGAACGGCAAAGGGCTAAGAATTAATTATTTATGCTGCTAGGCTCGGCATCGCGCGGAAGATGTCACAGCCAGCAGCCGACCCTGGACTCTCATAATTTCGCGTTTTTCGAACGGCAAATTTGAAATGCAAGAATTTTTGAGTTTCAAATTCTGTGTATATAACACAAAAATAAGTAAATAATTTAGTTTGTAATTATATTTTTATGTAACCTATTTCTTTATAAAATGTATATATATATATATATACTAGTGGGCCCGGACGCGGCTACGCCCGCGAAAATATAAGCCTAAAAAATTAAAATAGGTTAAAAAATAATAATAAGTGGAGATTTATTATTAGAAAAAATATGTGAGTAACCGAAATGAACAAATAAAAGAAGTAAAAGTAACTAAAGGAAATTCTTAATATTAGAAAAAGTACCTAAAGTTTGCCATGGGCGCGTACTTAACATTTTTCTATATAAATAATTATTAATTTTTGCGAACAATATTAAATAAAATCTCAAATGATTAAAATTACGATATTTTAAGTGTATAACACTGAACGAACTGAGATAAATTAATTATAAACAGCAAATAATTACATAAAAATTAACAGTAATTCCAAAATATATAAAAATTTACAAAACCATCAAAGTCATCTGCCCGTTCGCGTCGATCATACTATACCACTCGTAGGCTAGGTCATTTGGAATCAGTGACATCTTATTTATTAGAATGTTATACAGTAAACTATAATTTCCATCTAGATGAAATGCTAAAAGTGACTATTATATTTATTTTCATAAGGATGAATATCAAATTATAGAAATCATCAAATTTTTGTTAATGTATACAAATCTATATCGGCGCGCGCCATGTATGCGTTAAGCAAACTCACTTTGGATGACGTTTTCTTAAAACAACAAACTTTGCAAATCGTTGCTTAGCAACGGCGGTTGTTATAAACATGGCGGAATAAATTGCTTGTCAAATTAATTATTTTAATATATTGGTATATATCGAAAATATTACAAATATGAGAAAAAAAAAGTATCCTATGTTCATCCCGAGACCCTCAAGTATCTCTATATGTGTATTTTATCACAATAGAATTAGCGGTTTGACCCTGATTGCGTAAAAGACAGACAGACAGACAGACAGACAGACAGACAGACAGACAGACAGACAGACAGACAGACAGAGTTACTTTCGAATTTATAATATAGGTATGGATATATATATATATATATATATATATATATATTCTTATCGACTTTTTATTTAATTGTTAAAAAGTCCAGAACAATAGAGAAATCGATAAAAATAGTTTATAAGAATGACCTAATATACTGAAAATAAATATTACAATGTTGATTAAATATTCTTATTTTATACATGTACCTATAGGACGTATCTCTCTGAATTGAAAACGGTAATTAATATGCTGTTAAGTTTCTCTAGCTTTCTGTTCAATAATATTTCTCATCGACAATATAACAATTTAAATAATTATTATGTTTTTTTTTATAATTATATTTTATAACACATATTTGAAAAAAAAAATAGTTTTAGCACTAGTTATTTTTTTATAATACTCTACTATTTGTAGTGAACACGAACTATTTTTAACACAACACAAATAATAAAAATAAAACGACACAAACGAAGCTAAATTGCACAAAATTGCACTAAGTATAATTTCCGATTCGGTTACGATAGATTTCCTGAAAAGCAGAAATTACAGTGTTTTACAAAGATAAACTGGGACCTAAATGAGTTAAATATTCAGTTCAAGTCGAAGTGGACGTTATTTCAACAAATGCCGATCATAGGTTATGTAAATGTCTACGTATACTTACTTAGATACATCAAAATTATCTCTTTTTGAATTTATAAATTTGTTTGTATAAGTATATGTTATAATACTTATGTAAATATTTAATTTATTTATAATGTAATACATTATTATACTTAGCAAATAACTCGGTGGAAATCTTTGAACTTCAAAGGAATCGTAACAAAGATAATAAATATAATTAATATATTAATTAAGAATACAGCGGCGTTGAGCTACGCTACTCAACATACAATTCATACGGTATTCGGTAGAATGTGGGGAACAGAAGTGTCTTAATGGGAACGTAGTGTCTGGACACTAGGTTTGATAACGGTTGTGGGTTCAAACGCCACTCAGGGGGGTGAATTATATTTTCCATTATCTTATGTTCCGCCCCTCAACGTGCAAAGCACAAATAAGCTGGAAAGAGGAGAATGTAGTGTCCTGACATTAGTTTCTAACTACGTACCCTGCTGGCTTGTATCAGAGCACAAAGCTGAAAAAAAAATATCGTTTGTTATACAGTTATTACATAAGAGTTTACCTGAAAGCCTCCAATCTGAGCTTCTATAGGAAAAGTGTTTGTTTTTAAAATATCATAATTTCCCAATCTGGATGAATAAATTAAAGCTTGAAGTGAACTACTTAAATCAAAATGATTTAATTAGTGTTTAGGAAATTAAAACGCAATAGTTGGTTTACTCTTTGGAAAAAAGCTTTTAAAATGTTGTTCCTAAATTTCTCTTTTGTTCTTTTAATAATTAAGACTATCGTGGCTCCGTTCCCCACTTTCGGCTGAATTCCGGAGGCTTTGCCTGTTGAGTGGCAGAATTCAACGCCGCGCTTCACCTCGACACCAGAGCGAAGAAATTAAAATATAAACGTAAATAAATATTTCAATTCCTCGAGTGGGGATCGAACCCACAACGGTCGCGTTACACTCACAAGCTTGGGCCGCTGCGCCGCGACGGCCTCTAATAGCTAATCTAATAACTAAATAGCATAAAAGTTTTCTTCGACTGGTGGAAAACACTGGAAACTGGAAGGAAGCTCACATTGATAATTCTATGTAAATATAATAAATACCACACCACCTCTGGCCCTAACTTCAAAGTTTGCACACTATTTGTCGACTTAAAGCTTTCATTAAACTTTCATTAATGTTCGTAGGCGTGGCAAATGTAGTACTGACCGTCCATCTGTGAACCACGAGGTGTACTATTAATCAAATTTGAATTTCTTATGCGGTAATGACCAATATTGCTATTTAGGTCCACTGAATAAACAATGTTATGAATAATTTTATTATTTTATTGTATTCGTAAATGAAAATTACATTTATTTTTATATGTAGTATATATGTAAAAAATCGCATGCAAAAAGCATAATTGTTTAAGCGATCTAAGGTTTCTTTTTACAGAGTCGAATACTGGAAGATGCCTCGTTGATGTGCAACTCGTGGTCACCGAGGCACAATGTAAGTTCTTATGCATGAGAGAATTATATATATTAAATTATGTAATTATATATATTAAACTTTTAAAATTATGTTTTATTTTTATCACTATTAAATTTCAAAAATATATTTATGTAGTTATTTTGTTAGCTTTGCGAATATAGCTCGCGTACATCTTTGGCCAAAGATATAATTTATTACTAGTTTTCTTAATGATTAAGCAACGCGATTTATGTATTTACTCACTCCATTTGAAGAAACGGCATGATTTTCTAGTGTGTATTATATTAATAGATATTTGTGAAACATAATTTTTGTTCATTTTAATGGTAGATAGAGGCTTTTTTCAAATAACAAAGTTTAACTTAAAAAAATAAACACATAAGGTAGACTTTGAAATGCATTTTAAATTTCAAAGTTTTCATCAATTTCAATGTCTATATTGACCTTAGAATTTCTAGCATTCAAGTAATACTTGCACAGTACTGGAGAGTGGAATATTTGGCAGGCAATAAGCTAGTACTAACTTTGAAAAGTTCTAGCGCAGGATAACTCTAACATCTAGTTTATTATGTAACTTGTAACTTTAAACTATTTTATCGGTGTAATGAAATAGTTTCAAAATTAAATTTATCATACTGAAATCCTAAATACAAATTTTCATAGTTATTACACATATTTGGGCGAGGTAGGGTGAGAACGTACAGCTTAACCGCCTGAAAACTTTCGATAGCTCCAATACTAGAGGCATTCGAATGATTAACATTTTAAACATCATAAAATAAATAACTAAAATAGGTCATTTAGTATAAATACATTCAATTTATAAATCCAATTATTGCAAAGAATTTCCCCAACTCGTAAAATTAATTACAACCTCTCATTATACGAGTACTTTAAATGAATACAATCCACCAGAAACAACTATAAATTTCTAACTACTATTCTTAATATGCCGTTTAAAGATATGTATATGTACACATACTGTTAAATGATTCAGTAGTGGCGGAGCGGCACAAGAGTGTGACTGTAACGCAATGGTTGTGGGTTCGATCCCACTCGAGGGAGTGAATTATTATTTATTAATAATTTCTTGGCTCTGGCACCAAGGCATAAACTCGGAGTTGAATTTCGCCACTAAACAAGCCTTGACAAATTCGACGGAAAGTGGGGAATAAAGTGTACACTATTTCTCTATGCCTACCCTGCTGTATGCGTGATACTACGTGATGCTGACGTTTAAAACACTTATAAATGGACAAATAATTCGACTACCCAAATACACTAACGGAATCAACGAGGCTTGTTATGAGCGAATCGCTTTATATCACAGGTAGGTAGTAGGTAGTAGTAGGTACATATCGGAAATTCGGAAATAGACTCAATCGCTGACATTTTCGTAAAAAGCGTGCGCCGTGCCCGTACCACGCTAATTAATACTCGCCGCGCCAATATCGTGATATGTCAGTACGGTTTGGTAACTTATATCGGAGCCAATGGAAATATAATTGTATTAACTTCATTAATATTTAATGATTGGATAATTGACAGGTGTGCCCAATCTTTTTTATTGTTTTTGTTTTGTTTTTTTTTTTCGTTAGGGACTCGTGGGTTTGATGCTAGGACTATACATAAATAATACTAGTCTATTACATAAATAGAGTGGAATACTTATGATTATTATTGGAATTTGATGGCATTTAAGTCGAATTAGACCATTCTTGATTAATTTTATCTACTAACAATCATATTCACTTCATCATAAAAAAATCCCACTTACACTGACGCTACGTATCACATACGTCAGTTACTCGCACCTGCTTAGACACGTGACACGCGTCTGCATACCCTCGCTTCACGCGCGTCTTTGGTGACTAGGAAACTATCTAAAAAAGCACGATCGAATTCTCGCAAAAAATTAAGTTAGGAACAAAAATCCGCTTATCACGTAGGTAAGTCAGTGGTTTGGGGTTAATCGTCTCCAACCCAATATAAAAAAAATAGCCAAAAAACCAAAAATTCCAAACACCTCGAACTCCAAGCGCGAAACAACGTTAAATAATTAAACATTTTAATTCAATTGCCAACACTCACACATACCTATATAATAGTAATCGTCAATCGCAAACACCCCCCGACTTACACTGACTGACATTTGATACTTACATTACGTTTAGTATCTGGGGATGAAGATGTCGCCGTTAAATCCGAAATGAGAAGGTTGATGAGTAATAATAGTAATGGATTATTTCAGTGCTTTAGAGATTGGGTGGATAGGGTGAGTAGAGGAACCTTGTCTAGTCGACTGTTCACTAAATTCTGCAGTCACTTTGTACTAACATGCTATAACGCTTGTAATAGCCAACAATCACTTAGTATTCTACATATTATTCCTGTGCTTTATCTCTCGGTCCAGTACACTTGTATTTTGCATGGATGTTATTATGCTGTACTTAGTGGACTTTGTAGTGTTGTGAGTAGGACATTGTGTGAGTTTACTGATGCTTAACGGTCTGATATCCAAGTTTATAATCTGACAAATATGAAATATCAACATTTTTGCTAATTATTTTCGTATGCAATTCTTAATTTTTATAAGAAACTAGTGGACTCGGACGCGGCTACGCCTGCTTGAACTATAAGAATATTTATTAAATATTATATAATATATTTATTTTTATAATGATGAATATCAAAATATAAGTTCATTTTGGGTGACGTTTTCTTAAAACAACAAAGAAACTTTGCAAACCGGTGCTTAGCAACGACGGTTGTTATTAACATGGCGGAATAAATTGCATGTCAAATTAGAAAGTATTTTAATTTATTAGTACATATGTGTAATGTAATGTTATATAGCTTATAGCACTTGTGAAGAATGCAGCTTTCATACAAAACAAAAACATAGTAAATCGGACCAGTAGATCCAGAGATCTTAGCGTTCAAACAAACAAACAAACAAACTCTTCCGCTTTATTATATTAGTATAGATATGTAACTTCTTAATTGGCAAGCACTTAAGTACTAGCAACTAGTTTTTATAGATACCTATAATACATAGACATGCTTTTCGTTTGATTTTATATGTAATTTATTTTGAGTAGCTAAATCCATCAAAATCCATCTAAGTATAAAGGTTTTATATTATTATCTAAAAGAAATAATATAAAACTATTATTATAATCTGTGAAAAAGAAATCCCGCTTTGCTCCCGCTCTCTACATTTTTTAAAAGTTGTCAAATGATTTAGATAATTAAATGTGTGGTAAAATTTGTGTTTTACTATGGTGGTTTTAATATTGTTGTTATCTCTTCACTTCCTCTAATTATTTTAACAATTAAATGTTTACATAAATTGGTAAATTTTTCATAACCATCTTACAAATCACATTTCATTAAAATTAAATGAACAGACAATTTTCTATAAATAAATCATTTAAATATGTTTCTAAAATTATCAATACTTTTTTCTTGAAAAATAAAATGACCACAGATTACTACAAAATATTCCAAACGTCAACTTTAAAAAAAATAGTTATGTTAAACGAAAAATATATATATTTGATTCGCATCTAAATCTTATTAAAAATCTAACCTAACTTAAAACACATATTTTCAAAAAATATTTTCTATACATATAATATAATTCATCATAGATTTGGTCGCTCCCCCAAGCAAAGCTATACGTATCTACTAAGCTAGAAACAAATTATAACATATTTCACTTTGCACCGGGTCAATTTGCTTACAATTACATTTATACGGGAGTCGGGACTCGGGATCACTTCTGTGACTCGCTGCTAATGACTCGTGGAGGGTGCGGGCACAAACTTTTGTTCCCACGTTCGATTCGTTTCATTTTCATTTTTTATGATATATTCAAATGAATGAATTTAAGTGTCTTCTTAAATCGGATAATAGCGATTATCTATATGATTAAAATTAGATTATCTTATTTTGGGGAATATTTTGGATTATTCGTTAATAAACACTATAATGTGCTCCGCAAAACGCAGTGTCTCGACAATAATCTAGCGCGTGGGGAACGGAGTACCTTAACACTAAGAGAAGAATAATGTTAGTCTGTACAACTTGCTACTATAAGTAGAAGTGTGAGGCTGAAAATAAAATAAACACCTAATTAATGTATAATTGGTGTATAATATTAAATATTAATTAAAATGTAATATTCTAGACCAATACCAATGCAATGCCTCCAGAATTCGGCCGATAATAAGGAACGGAGTGTCTTGACACTAGTTTCCCTCTACCTACCCTGCTGTGTGCGGGATACAAGACCATGTTTTTATTAGACCATGTTTTTTTTTATTAATTAAAAACGAAATGTGATATAAAAGGTTGTATGTTGTCATTTTTAAATTATTTTTACAATTTTTGATTCTCTGTGAATATTTGAACTATCCCATATTTTATTGATTGAACGAATGGTTTTTTATTATCTTGAAAATAAAAAAAAAACAATGAATATTAACATTTACATTCTAAATTATACTTTTAAGTGATATTAAATCAGCACATACGTGTGCCCATTGCCCATATTGGTAATTATCTAATGTTAAATATCCTCATCGAAAGCAATTATGAAATCTAAAAATACTTTTTACGCGTAGTAAATAAAAAAAACTGTAAGAAAAAAAAAATATTTTATAGTCCTTGCCCATTGTCCTATAATTTATAATGCAAATTCAATTTTCACATTTTTTCTCGTTTGGAAGTTTTATCTCCATACAAAATGAGAATCTTTACAAAGTACCTACGAATAACGAAACAATATCGTAAGATCAGTTAGTTTAAGGTAATGCTTTAGCATTGTGAGAACTTTATCTGCCTTTCATATTTATTACTTCTATTTTTAAGTTCTTTAAATGAAAGAAACAATCTTTTTATTTTTAGTTATTACTTAATCAACGCTCGTATCAAGTCCGTCTAATGAAGTTTATAGTAAATTATTTAACGAAAATCTGTATGTCTCTAAAAATATCTGTAAAATACTACCCTTAATATCTGTATAATATCTGTAAATTAATCTGTAGGTATATTAAGTGTAAAAATCGATTTCAAAATTACTTACAAAGTAAATTGATACGACCAACATTGAAATTTATAATAATATACTTTGAACTTAAAAGTTAATTATTTATTATATGTATATTTTTGTAACATTAAGCTTAGTTAAAACAAAGCAATTGGTGAAAGTTTTAAGTAAATCGGTTCAGTATTTTCAGAGATAAGCGTGACTACACATACAGAGTACAGACAGACAAGAAGTTAAAAAAAATATTATATGCTTTCTATTATCATTTTTAAGTGCCCCGTCTGTCCATTTCAGTCAAAAATACTTAATGTACAGACAAAATATTTTTACTGTTTTATTATAAGATTTTCATTTCTTCACTGTGATAACTAGCCTGAGCGAGATCCTGGCATATAACACGCAATGCCGCCAGAATTCCGCGGAAAGTGAATACTTGAAATGTCTTAATGGAGACGGAGTGCCGTAACACTAGGTTCCATGTTCCCTCTGAATACCATGAGGCTAAAAAAATTAACTTGTATAATGTCAATATACACACACAAAATATTAAAGATTAAATTTTACAATCTATTCAAAAATTCATTACTACTACCATTAAAGTTTAAGCCAAATATAAAATCACTCCATCCAGAACTACATATACAAGTTTTGAACTATAAACCAACCAATTCACATGCCAGCCCCATCTCAAAAACAGGACACGGATATAAAATCCACAAACATTCGTACCGCTACCAAATCGAAAGTAAAGTAGGAGAGACCATCAGTTTAAAACTTGTATTTGAGAGTCGATGCGCGTACAAGGTATCCTGGTATACTTACATATATACTATATATATATTTATATATAAGGCGTAGAGTTAGGCCAGGATCACTCATAAATTATTTAAAGTAATCCGGGAAAAACGCTGTCCACGACCCCGTCGGTTGGCTCTACATGACTATTTTATGTAACCACTGTATTACGTACGCGAATTAGTTGCCCTTTTGAACTTCAAGCCTTTTTATATATATGTATGTCATAATATTATGTGTGAATTGTAGAATATTTTAATTTAATTTAATTTAAATATTGTTTTAGTTAGGTTTTTTTTTATAGGGTCTTTGCATGGTAGTTAAAGATATCTAGGTACAAATCTCTTATATTATTTATAGTAATTTTGAGGTAGTATTTTGTTTTACATGTAGGTAAAGGTAAAGGTAAGTCGCATGGCATTTTAAAGCGATTAATATTTAGTTTTGTATATGTTTAAAATAAAATAATACGTTGAATGAACAATTAGAAAAAAAACTTATGAATAAAAAATAAATTAACAATAAAGAGATATTAATATTTCAAACCAAAAATAATTTAATCATCTAAAATCATCTCTATCACCAGGGCGATCTATTCAGCGGGTTAAACGACGGGTTGCTGAGCAGGGCGGAGGCGTTAGCGGCCGTGGACATCGGGAAGCATCAATCGGGACCTCAACCTGGACCTCCGTTACCACAGCTCAAGCACGACATGGTGTACCACCACGGAGTTGGTGGCCCTCCTCCACACAATGCTCGGCCGCATCAGGTACAATCGTTATCTTCTCGATGTACTAGAAGATTTTGATCTAATAGTAAAGAATAAATGTATTATACAATACGTATAATATACGTAATTATATCATACTAGCGGACGCGCGCAGCTTCGCTTGCGTATTTAGGGGTGAATTCCAAAAAACCACGAAACATGTGTTCAATGAAATATTTTCTGTCTGTCTGAGTCTAAATTTCAAATTTTATAAAAATCGGTGGTGATTTAATGATTTTTCCATACAAACTTTCAACCCCTTATTTGCACCCTTAGGGGGAGAATTCTAGAAAACGATAAACACGTGTTCAAATTTCATTGAAATTCAATCTAAATTTCAAATTTTATAAAAATCGGTGCCGATATAAAATTTTTTCCATACAAACTTTGAACCACTATTTCACCCCTTTAGGTTTAAAATTTTTCAAAATCCCTTCTTAGTGGATGTCCAGATTACGAAAGTAAACTTTTGTCCAAATTTAACGTTTCTACCATCAGCGGTTACGGCTGTGCGTGCGTCTTACCTCAGTCAGTGAGGACAAGCCCTTTTATATATATAGATAAACAAAGGTAAATTGAAGGTTATTGAATTTACATTGAAAAATCTAAAAATTAAATTAAAAATCGAAAAGTAAAATATAAGACATACAAGACATTATAATTTAACTTATAAATAAATAAGATTCGAAATCACAATATATATTTTTTTAATATTACTACTTTTTTATAGCCTTAAGCATAGAATCCAAATCATTCCAAAAAAAAAAAACAAAATGATGAGCAAAGGGCCAGTATCTATACCAATCATTCAAATCGAATTCAAAAACGATAAAAGTAAAGCGCTCTCATAAAATTGTTGTCAAATTGGTACATTCCTCGCCTTCTCTTGACGTAAATAATAATAATAAAAGTAAATGCATTTCTCTCTGCCGGTATACCTTGGAAAATCTTTTAGTCTTCCCATGTCAGTAAAGGGAGGGCTCCGTCCTGAGGGAAAACAGTGTGTGGGGTACGAAAAGGGCTGTAACGTAAGAAATGTACTCGTGCCGCTATAAAAATGAGGTAATTTTATGCACTTCGATTGTATTCTGTTTGTACCCTTATGTCTCTGTTTGGGGTCATAACAATATTGATGTTTTTCTATGTAATTATTAATTTATAGGTACTACAATACTACTAAAATATATGTAATATTTATTTGAATATGGTTTAAATTATGATTAAATTATATTTTTCTTAATCAAATTCGATACGTGTTTTTTCAAAACTTGTGTTTGTTTTTGTAAGTTGATTTATAACTTTTAAAGTATTGTTCTGAAAAAATATTTATTTCCGTTTCAAATTACATGCAAACCAAGGAGAGAGCTATATTGATTCGATCGCAAATTTCCAAATTTCTAGAGAAAAAGAAATGTTATTTGCAAACCTATGGTGCTTTATAATAGTTTTATTCGTAGCTAATAAAATATTCATTATATATAGGTATTATTATATTTTAAACAAAAGCAAACGCCTAATAAAAAATCCACTTACCCTCACCATAGGTGTAGTTTTTTCTAAAAATACAAGCAAAAAAAGGGCGTCTCGAACACAATGAAGGGATGCATTACACAATTTTCCCCTTGAACTATTCCTTAGACCGCGTAACTCGTACTTTATGGACTGCGGAACCCGGAGTTACTAGTTTGGGGTCTCATATATGGCTGTAATCAGTGATAACATTTGTAAGGTGGAACTGAGATAGAAATTGTATGTTGTTTTTATTTAATCAACTAAGGTATAGTGGTGTAGCGGTCTAATGTAAACGTTAGGGTTATGAGTTCAATTGCGGATGGAAGAAATGTGTGTATTTTTAAATATTTTTGGTTTCGGCTAAGTAAAGTACAGCGTTGTTTTCCGCTTTCCATTATGGAAAAATGACATTAAGTGAAGAACAGTGGCTTCTGAGTTCACAATGATGTTCAAGATGAGTGGAAATTGAAATAGCAAGGACTTAATCAAATTGTTACTATACAGATCTTAATTCTTACTAGTTTAGGCTTTTTGCATGGTTTTTACATTTCTTGTAAAAAGTACCATTAATATAAGTAAATTAATAATAAGAGTCATTTATAAAAACACTGTTATGACAAAAGTATTTCAAAAACAAGATAAGAATGTAAAAAAAATAGTTTACATTTCATTCTGTCAATGTATTGTAGATAGAGAGGCACAATTAACGTATTAGTTCAATATTTAAGAACGTTCTTGGTTCTCGGTTTCACCGATACAAATTTAAAATCTAAATAGTTTTCTAATCTTAAAATAATCCTATAATTTATTTATAAGCAAATAATTTTATTTAAGCTCATAAGTTGCTTGTCTAATTTCCATTATTATTTATTAGGTAATATTTTCATTACTTAGCTCTGGTACAAAGGCTAGCTTCGACGTCGAAATTCGGCAGAAAATGCTGAACGGAGTATCTTAACATTAGGTTCCCTCTGCCTACCATGCTGGAAAAAAATTTGAAAAAGGTGTTTTCATTTTAAAATCTTAAATATACAATATGTCTAAAATAATATCCAAACTGCTTCACAATATTTTTTACACATTTACATACTTAAACCTAAATCGACTCTAAAACCTAGCTAAATACTAAAAAAAAATGATAGGTGAAATTTAAACACATGCCATAAAGAAGCTGAAAGGGGGAAACATGTTCACCCGAGGGAGTACAGGACATATGAGCTTTTTTACTGTTACCAATTGTCACTGCGGCCGCTGGGGACCAGACCCCGTGACTGAACCATGGAGTTGCTTAAAGCTCACCGAAACATATTATACGGATATTTAATATCGCATTAGGCCAAATAAGTTTTTTTTTTGTTATTAGATTGATTAAATATAACATTTTTCTTTGATGTTTGTGATATTTTGTACAAATAGGTGTATTCTAAAAGGTGCCTTTAAGTGTATAAACTTTATACAACCATATACATTTCTAATATTTACAAAAAAATGCAGTCAGTTTATAAAAAAACAATATATAGGTCTTCCCTTGCGCATAAAGAAGAGATATGAGGGTTTTAGCACCACTTGTACTTTTTTTTAGGTTCCCTCTGTTTTATATCCCGCACACATAAGGATAGGCAGAGGGATTACTTAATTACTAAAAATAATTTAAAAAAAAATGATTTCTTTTCTTTAATAGATGAATGTTAAAAATAATTGTCAAAACTATCTATTATATCATAATACTGAAGTAACATCAACGCATCGTGCATGAAAAGAGGTCACATAAGGGCATTCCTATAAAAATATAAGTACAATACAAAAAAACGTACATTTAAAGTTTAGTGACTTGTCTAACACGCAATAGTTGTGAGCTTAAGATCCCCCACGGCAAGCTTTAACTTTTTCCCTTTATTTTTATAAGGATTCTGCTATCGTATATATCTTTATAATAAGTAGAAAATAAACAACAAAAAATAATGCTTGGTGCTTCACTCCAAATGATTGTTGATAAAGTCAAAAATATTTAAAAAAATATATTTATTTCATTTTTATTATATTGATAATAATAATAATATTATTTTTGAATGAGAATAGGATATGTTTTAAAGACGATTGATACACCTAGTGGTAACCTAGGTTACCAACACTAGTGTTAATGACGTTCATTTTACATTTTCCGCCCAATTTACGAGACATTACGTCGAGTGGTGGAATTGAAGACGAGTTTCTTTGTCCTCCAAAACGAGGAAATGAAAATAATTTAAATATAACATTTCTCGGCATCGGGATCAGAGGCAGAGTAGACAGAGGGAGCCTGATGTTAAGACTCTCCGCTCCCTAGTTTCTGCTGAATACTGGAATCATTGCGTGTTGAGTGGCGGAACTCAACGCCGCGATTTGCCTCAACACCAGAGCGACAATATTCCTTTTCTCGAGTGCGAATTGAACCCACAACGTCTGGCGTTTACAGTCAGACGCTTGCGCCACGACGTTCCATAGAAAAACTAATAGAAAAATGTAATAATATACATAAAGATAAAAACAAATTAATTATTTTCATCCAACAAATAATGTTTGTAAATGTAATACTTAAATTTCTATTTAGTAAGTCCGCTCCACCCCACACGTTTCGCACCCCTTGTAAATTCGGCCACTTGTTCGAATCATAACCGTGCGATATAAATCACTATTAACAGAGTATAATTTATTTAATATCAACTTGCGATCGCGCTCGTACAGCGGATGGTATTAGTGGAGGGATT
Source organism: Heliconius numata (assembly GCA_016802625.1). Lineage (NCBI taxonomy): Eukaryota > Metazoa > Arthropoda > Insecta > Lepidoptera > Nymphalidae > Heliconius > Heliconius numata. The sequence continues at coordinate 631,177 of JAEBDU010000041.1, read as the reverse complement.
GAAGCTTTGAATATCAATTGTACAATGTTGTAATTGTTGTTATGTTGTTGTGAATTACTTTTACTCTTAGGGTTCCGTACCTTAGAAGTAAAAAACGGTAGCTTCATAGAATCACTTTGTTGCTTGTCTCTGTCTTTCTCAAGATCGCGGGGATGTTTCAAGCTGAAATTATAAGTAATATTTAGGTCTACAGTCTAAACCACTAAAAAAAGCTTCCAAGTTAATACCATCACGACCATTTATACCGCATAATCAAATGCTTATAGGGCACTTTCTGTGGTCCTACAGTTGTGAAATTTTGACGAACAAATAAAGGGAAAATCTAATAAGTGAAAATTTCATAGAAAAAAAATACATTTTTATATTTATAGTTAATTTCATAAAAAATGAATGCATGTGTCCACAAATTTAAGTTCGTCATTACTATTCGCCGCTTCTTAATCAAAAACTATAGAATATTTGCCGTAGACCTACAATTATGAAATTTGACAAGAAATGCGAACTTCCTGTACAAAAAAGGAAAAATATCCAAAAAAAAAAATTATATTACATATAAAAACTATGAAATATTTATAATTGCACATCATTTCAGTTCAAAATGCCGCAATACTAAGATGATCAACTGTGTTATTTTGCATATTTTATGTAATTTCTAAAACAAAGAAAGGTCTATACTCTATTCAACTTATTTACGACGGTAACTTGCTCTATTCTCTCCGTATTAAAAGAAGAAGGAAGAATTTTGCGTGCGACCAATCAGCAATTTGCTTCAATATTAAATCTGTTTATTATTACGTCGGTACAGTTGCTACCGACAAATCGTCCACATCAATTTACTCAATTTGCAACTTTAATACTACTTACTACTAAGAAATGAATGTCATCGAAGGAATTATGTAAATTGTAACCCTTACGTGTCCACGTGATGACATTTTGCGTTTGTTATTATTTTTTTATTATTAAAATGTAATTATTTGTATGAGGACGTCGGCTCTATTTGAATATCGTATAAAGGTTATTAAATAGATTTCCACTTCTATTTTTGTAAATACCTCTTGGTATTAACACAAGCTATGGCGTGTCTGATAACAGCCATTGCATATTTCATTGATACGTGCATGCGAGTAAATGTCTTGAGCTTCATCATACCTAATATATTATTCAAGGGAGCTACAAGCCTTTAATAATTATTCTATTATTGTATTTAACTTTTGTGACATATTTCTTGGTTCTTTTGTTATTTTTCTATTTTAAAAGTTTTAAAGCTAAATAATAATACATTTGTAGGAATAGCGCTGTTTGATTCTACCTGTAATGTCTCGCACACCTGTCCAAATAAGCTTAATTATTTTGTTACCGACTACAATAGGGGTGGCAAACCGCAACAAATTAAAAAATATTTACTATGTAATTTAGTTTTTTTCATTAATTAGGTTATTAATTACCACCGCCATGATATTGAATATTTCGACTAAATGATAGTTTGTGTGTCTTTGAAATTAATTATTTCTTTGATTGTGTGCCTCGTCAGTGCATCTGGTGGGCATTGCGATCCAAAGGGATCCCTGAGGCCTATATTGGGATTTTCAGAGACGTGTACCACGATTCCGCTCACCAAGGTCTCGGCTCACATCCAGAACCAGCCCCCATGGCTGATGATGTATTCCGATGACATAGCACTCATTGACGAGAACCGACTGACGCTTGTCACAGAATACCGCCCAAGCTCCCTTGGCTGATATACAAGAGCATCATCTCAGCGGTTCTTTTATACGGCAGTGAATGTTGGCCAGCACTATCTCGGCACACTCAGGAGGTTCACGTCATGGAAATGAAGATGCTGAGGTGGATGTGCGGCGTAACGCGGTCTGACCGCATACGCAACACATTCATTCGAGGTAGTCTTGGGGTACGTGACGTAGAGGATGCCAAGAACGCCAAGAGCGTCGCCTAAGAATTATGTCGGATGCAAGTGCCTTGCTATAACAGTTTCTGGACTGAGACCTCCAAAACGCCCAAGGAAGCGCTGGTTGGATGTCGTGATGCAGTACATGAGAGCCAATAGTCTAACCACCGAAGACGCTAAAGACCGTGCAAAGTGGAGTAGGTTGAGTAGAAAGGCAGACCCTGGCAATAGCCGGGATAAATGCCAGGACGAAGGAGTATAAGTTATGGGTACTTGACATTTACAGTCGCATGCATTTACTTAGCAAGGTCGATAGGCAAAATATATGATTAAGACACCTGTTTCCCCTTTAATGTATCTATTATTAAAGATATTTTTACAATGAACATTTAAAACTTTATAAACACTACTATTTCCAGTAAAAAATATATAGCAATAGCTACAATAGTGTGCAGAATGTTACATTACGTGCTACACGCGTGCTTGTGCCGTATAATTGTGATCTACCGGTCCCGGGGGGCCGAGACCACCACCCACCGCACCCCCGACATTCTACGGAAAAATTGTTAACGAAAGACTTACGACCGATCTTACACTGAGATAAATTGCCTCGTGAAGATACTTGCCATTTGCTTCTATTTGTATAGATTATTTCATTTCCGAATTAAAATTAAACTTTTTGACATAATTCGTGAGATTTTCTAAGGGATGATGAGAGTTAAGATGCCACATGAATACTAAATTATTCAATTATTAAATTCCTTGAATTGTTTTTTTATATGACATAATGACTGAATGTGTAGAAATGGGAGAACAACACTTTCATTTCTATTCAAATGATCATTTCATCAAAAAAAAACAAATGGAACCTATTTGTTTTTTTTTTGAAAAGTAGGATAAGGCTTAAAGATAATAAAAATAAATTAACAACAAATTTGCAATGGGTATATTTTACTCAAACGCATATGGACTTACAATTTTTGTACATTGTAAACATTAATTTTCGCTACAAAGCCGGTCAACAGCATAAGCATATTGGTAAAACACTTGCGACCAATCAACGTCACAACAGACTCACCCCCCGATGAAAAAACAAGTGTTTGCACTCATAAAGAATGAGTGCAAATCTGCACAAAGATCATTGTTTATGTTTCCATATCGTCCCGAGAGCTGCCATTGTTGCCGACCCCCTCCCTGTTTACAATGCGACGTCTGATTTAGCATGAATGCTGAAGTTAATTCGGCGGACGATTATAAAGATCACGACGCCCCCCATCTATCATAATCCTCTTAATCTGAGTGAATTTGACAGTATGATAAAAACGAATTACAAAAGCCATTCTTTCCTCAGATGGGCCACCACGGCATGGAGGGGTTGGACATGCTGGACCCGCTGACGTCGTCGTCGATGACCACGCTGGCGCCCATGGGCGAGGCCGCGCCGCCGCACCACCAGCTGCACGGCTACGGTGCCATGAACCACGTGATGAACCACCACCATCACACCGGCGGGCTGGGGCACGCGCCGCCCGCGCACCTCGCGCACCCCGCCGCCGCGCTGCACCCCGACACCGACACCGACCCGCGCGAGCTCGAGGCCTTCGCGGAACGGTTCAAACAGAGAAGGATAAAGCTGGGGGTCACTCAAGCGGACGTAGGCAAGGCGTTAGCGAATTTAAAACTACCAGGAGTCGGAGCTCTCTCTCAGAGTACAATATGCAGATTTGAGAGTTTGACCCTGAGCCACAACAACATGATAGCTTTAAAACCAATATTACAAGCGTGGCTGGAAGAGGCGGAAGCTCAAGCGAAAAATAAGCGGCGAGACCCAGACGCACCGAGCGTGCTGCCGGCGGGAGAGAAGAAGAGGAAGCGAACGTCCATAGCGGCGCCGGAGAAGAGAAGTCTCGAAGCCTACTTCGCCGTACAGCCGCGACCCTCCGGTGAGAAAATAGCGGCGATCGCAGAGAAGTTAGATCTTAAAAAGAACGTGGTTCGCGTGTGGTTTTGTAATCAGCGACAGAAACAGAAGCGTATGAAGTTCGCGGCGCAGCACTGACCGGCGGGCGGCGGCGCCGCGCTGCTGTACCCAGGCGCTGGGTACGGGTACTAGCCGGCCGCTGTCGGCCACCACCGCCAAATGCGAGTATATATCGTGAGCAATAATCTCAAAACACATCTCGTTTGTAACGCATCCACAGTTTCGTTCAAGTCGTTCGTTCGATCGTCTAACATGGTCTGATTTTCATTTCGGGAACGATCAAAGTCATGTGTATATTTTTCGAGACACAGGGTATATACTTGATTATATACATATCATTAAATTAATACGAGTCGCTTCGTCGTACATTATTTATTAAGTTGAACGCGCCGAGTTTTGATGTTTTCGGAACATCGAGTTGTACATGAAAAAAAAAAGAAAATCAGGATTTTTAAGAAAATGTGCCTTGCAAATAATCAATATTCTGTGTTTAATGTTAGTAACTTGCTCGCGGTGTAGCGGGTTCGAGTCCGGACATTACACACGAGAGGGGTGTCCTGTCCTGTGTGTATGGTGTATACATCGGAGACATACTATAGGCTGTTATTAGATTAGGCGAGTAGAGAAAGAGAGAAACGCTTTTGTAAAATAAAAGAAAATTATGTAATTTAATTTATCCATTTATTATATTGGTATGTGAAACCTACTCCTTAATCTATATACAGTCTCCTTCTAAGATGTTAATTTAATGTTTTGTTATCTATTTTGTTCCTGTACTATTAATATAACTTGTACAAAGTAATCTTAAGAGGTCCTTTTATAACTAAAGTGTAGATACTAGTTTATTCAATATTATCTTATTTATATTTAAAAAATGGACGGACGTTCCGTTCCGTTCATTGTACTGATTCATTTGACACAGCCCATTGACATTTTTACGAACACGGCACAATCTTAGAGTAAGGAGTTATTACAGACATTTAGCCAAAATAGTCTTAAACATCCTTGTAAATAAGACGCATTTCGATTTATATTTAGGTTTAGGGAACCATAGTTACTAATATGAATGGAATTAGTACAACACTGATAAATTCTAATTTTAACGGCTATTATTAGTGGTATTATAATCTTTTGTGAACATTGTTACCGATACCGTTACTGTATTTGTAACATATGTAAGTTATTAATTCGTTGCTTTTGTTCAGCACTGAATACCTTTGTATTTGTAGTTAGCGTAGAAACGATTTTCGAACCAATAAAATGCAATGCTTAATTTAAAATGAAAACTTGCAAATTATAAATAATATTTTTAAATGGAATATTGTAAATATATCTCTATTGTTAAGTAAAAGAATGTGCAATCTAGAAGTCGGTAATTATAATAATATAGGATTTATTGAGTTAACACCTTAAATACAAGTAGTCGAAAGCTTTAGTCTCGCGGATGTCTAGTCATGTAGCGTTTACTATATTATGTTGTTTGTATTTTTTTTATAATTTTGTCTATGATTGTACAAAATAAAAATCTTTATATTAAGTAATAATATTTTAATGATTTTTGCACATAATAGTATCTAGAGGGTAATTTATGCCTTTTATAAAAAGATATAATGCTAAGGCGACGTAATGTTACATTTATTATATGGGACCCCATTTTTGGTTGCAACAAGAAAAAGACATACCGAAACTTACAGTATTATATCAGTTATCATAAAACAAAATATTAATAAACTTTTAACAAATAAATTAATTTTTATTTTTCTTTTATGAACTTTGAATGTTTAATTTCTGAAACCTGAAAGAAATACCATGTTTCATTCAAACTTCTTTACTAAATTTATCAAACAAGGAGATTCTAAATAAAAATTATCACATTCCATTTAATTATGACATGAACTCAAATTATCTCGCGTCTACATCGATACATGGGGGCCAATAAATTACAAATATTTTACAATCGGTACTTCCAGACAAACCATACTCCTTGTTCCCTAAGGAAATAGCTGTAATATTTAAAAAATACATATATTTGACAAAAAACCCACTAATCATAAATTTACAGTTAAGCTTTGCTATTACAGCAAATTAAATTTTGTATTGTTTTCATGAGTATACAGTTTCTACGATAACTTGGCTCTTCCTTTACAGTTAGCAGCAGTAGTTAATGCTCAAATATTTGTTATTTTAAACAAACTTACAAATTGATTGTTATATTTTTTTAATATAAGATCTAATGCCATGCTGTATCCCGCATACGGCAGGGTAGGCAGAGAAACCTAGTGTTAAGACACTCCGTTTCTCACATTCTATTTCATTATAAGGCCTAATAGGACCAAAAGATTAAATTTAAATCTTTATTGAATACCAAAATGAAAATCCATATATATATGTTATCGTAGAAAATTTTTGGATACCATAGATACCATAGATGTTAAACACTATTACTTTTCATGTAAATCAGCGCTAAGTTTAAGTAGACATTAGGAGATTCTCTTGCAATTTATTAATTCTTAACTACATTAATTATAATACTAAAAAACAAAATCTTACTTGGAAGACGAATAAACAATAAATAAAAATAGAAATATTAGAATATGTGCCGTTGTTTTATTATATCCCTTTTTGGCTTTTCAATCGTGTACTCGTATAAGTATTTTAGGTTTATCATATTTATCATTTTTTGGGTTCCGTACCCAATTACTAAGAGACCGGTGATTGTCCATTTCCCAAACGGGACCCTATTACTAAGACTCCACTGATTGTCCAATTGTCACCGGCTGTATTTTATGAACCATTGTATTTAGACAGATTTTAAAATTTCCTGCAACTATAACATCAAATACTAAAAAAGAGAATAAAATAAATATTGAAATGTAAAAACATCATGCTTGCATACAGCAGACATGATTGTTTGCCGTTTTTATAGATATTTGTACGGAACCCTACGTGCGCTAGTTCGAATCGCATTTGGCCGGTTTTTTTACTTCACACATCTTCTACATATAGCAGGGTAGGCAGCAAGAATCTAATATCAAGACATTTCGTTCCATTTTTCAATATCGGAAGTAAAGAGGTTGCGTTTTGTCTTGCCAGAGTGGAGAAAAAAAAATCATTCCCCCGAGTGGGAATCGATCACACAACCACCGAGTATACAGTCGGACGCTTTCTTAAAATTTCTATACAAAAATATGTACTACCAATAACGTTTGTACTAAAATTGCGTTTTAGACTGGACATGAATAAAACTCGTCTATTTTGAACGAGAATATAACGAACTAGCAATGCACTGGAAGTACCTAAAACTAAAAGTATATCGGAAAAGTTAAGTGGAAACCAAAGGTTATTTTTGCTTTGTTATTCTAAATTTCGATTGCTTCATTTTAGTTTTGTAATAGCTATGGCATATAAATACTTTGAACATATGAATTAGTTAAAAATACATACGGTGATGAATTTCGCTACCGAATCCGCAATATTAAGAATTTGGGCGGATAGCGTAGGACGGAGTGTCTTGACACTGGACTTCCCCTTACCTCTCACCTGGTCCACTATCATCGACCTCCTCCGTGGGGTATCATTCAGAAGTATGTAAAACAGTAATTATAAATGGTTGTATGTAAAGCGCTTAAGCTTCGTTATAATTAGGGCGACCTCTACTAAAGTGGAGTGAGGAAACTCAACTAAAGTCATAATAATAATAATATAGGTGATTTTTTTAGCTTCATATCCGTTCTCCATTTTCCGCTTAGTATTTTCAATTCCTCGCCCTGGCACCAAGGCCAAAACTCAGTGTTTAAATCCGTCACTGAATAAAGCCTCGAAAAATCGGCGGAAAATGGGGAACAGAATACATTAGGTTCTTAACACTAGTTCCTCTGCCTACCCTGCTGTATGAGGGATACAGCGTGAAACTAAAAAAAATAGTTTAGCTTATACTTGATAAAATCCATAAAAAATATATTTAATTAAAATGTTAAAAACACATAAAAATTGAAAACCAGAATATCAATTGAAAACCTATAATATTTCAGTTCAGCGTGAATTAAATTTGAAATGATGATGTGATTTTAAAGTCCATATTAAAGTTTTTTATTTATTTGTATGTCATAAAATTATGAATTATCTTAGAGACCGTTATGGCCCAGTGGCACAAGCGTGTGACTACAAACGTGAAGCTTGTGGGTTCGATTCCCATTCGGAGGAATTAAATATTAAATATTTTCATTTTCTTCTCTCTGGTGCAAGACAAAGGGAGTCTTTGAGTGCCATTACTCAACAGAGTGAGACATGCTCAAAACTTGAAATTTGGGCGGAAAGTGGATAATGGAGTATCTTCACGCTAGGTTGCTTCTGCCCACCCTGCCCACATGCGTGATACAGCGTGAAGCTGAAGAAAATAACAATATAAATACTATTATTAGGTCCAAATAAATTTTAACTTATATTTGGGCTTTAACTAGAAAGATGGTTATATAATTTAATTCTCTTCTGTCCGACAATAAAATGTATCGTCGGCATTGGTCTATTTGACGGGCCAAGGCTCCTACTATTTGCTTTAAGATTTTTCGTTTATAGGTATATTTTGTCACATAGTAATTTCAAAATAAAAACAGCTTGTTATTTAAATTGTTTGCGATATATAATAAAAAAATACAAAATAAACAATCAATAATTTCTTTTTTGCTTTAATTATATTTTTTATAATGCGGCAAAATCGTCATTGGAAAAAATAAATTCATAATGATTAATACAAAGTTAAAATTGGCAGTTATTTAGTTATACGAGTAGGTACTTAATAAACATATTATAATATTTTGAAAGGCTTTTAACTTGTGCTTTCATAAGCTTAAATTACGATTTTATTTTCATCTTGATGGTTTTCCGCGATATATCTATTTTTCGTCCATTTTACCAATCCTATGTATAGATTAGCGGAACTCAACGCAGCTCTTTATCCAGATCACCCATATACCATTAAAATTAATAAGCAACAAACAAATTTCGATAGTTTTAACTAATTTTACTTCAAATGGACTATAGTAGGGCCGATATTGGGGTCAGCTTTCCCTAGAGGCGCGTGACGTATGGCGCCCGGTGGCACTAACTCACACGGGTTAGTGAGCCGCCTTTTACACGTCTTGCGCCGTCTTTAGATGTAAAATTAGGTATTATAGTAAAACATAAATAAATAAAACGTATAAATAATAAAAAATACATTCATTTATTTTTATTTGTTCATAGTATATTTATATGCCAATTGTCGCTTGTACATGCGCTACCTTGTAATTAAGAATATTAAATTTCTTGAAGTTCCAGTTTGATGCCAGTCACGTCAAATAGTCAAACACGATAGGTTGAGGTTCCATTCCCACTCGAGGTAGGGAAATATTTAATATTTTAATTTCTTCGCTCTGGTGTCGAAGTAAAGCGCGGTGGTCAGTTCTGCCTATCAACACGCAATACCTCCAGAATTGGGGGGAAAATAGGGAGCGGAGTATCTTAACACTAGGCTCTCTTTGCCTACCTTGCCTCATGCGGGATACAGCGTAAAGTTAAAAAAACTTTAAGTTCCAAAGACGAAGAATTTGATAATATATTGACGTAGGAACTCAATGCCACCTTTTGACTTGTTAAATGAGCGAGAAAATGAATCATTAATTTCCCTGAGTGGGAATCGAACCTCCAACTATCGTTATTAGAATCAGAAGTTGTGCCACTGCTGCACTGTACAAATATTTGCTTATAAAGGCAACATGTGTTGCATGCGAAAAGTAATCAATTATTTTATTTAAACTAAAATTGGAAGCAGAGGCAGTGCCTCCGGCCATACGGTATACCCACCATGTTTACATATCTTAATTCTCTTAACGTTAGATGCATTGGTGAACAAATTGGTCTTTAATTAAATTTATTATTAAAGCCGTCGTGGCGCACTAGTACAGCGCAGTCAGAACTGTAAACGCGACGGTTGTGGGTTCAATTCCCACTTGGAGAAATTAATTATTTTGTTCTCACCGCTCTTGCTCGATAAAATCAAAGTCTCGAAAATTGGACAGTAATTGTAGCGGAGTGTCATAACAATAGGTTTTCTCTGTCCGTGGTAGGCCGATAGAGGACACGGAGACAGAGGCTTTATAGCTAAAGAAAAGTTTTATTCATAGGAAAAGGTCTACAATTTGTTATTGTTTTGGATAATGCCGACATTTGGCAGAGTAGACAGACAGAATTTAGTCATGCCATTCTTCATTTTCAACCTAATTTAGATATGTTTCGTAGTCAACGGATGAATTCAACGCGAATGGCACTCAAAGCAGGAAAATCTTCACTTGGATTCACTAGGTTCGCGACCTCGTGCTTGAGGCCGTCGTGGCGCAGGGTCACAAGTGAAAAAATAAACGGCTCAGCTTGTGGGTTTGATTTCGTTTCGAGGGTTTCCTCGTTTCCCACTTTTTTTAGTCACCACACCACCAAAAAAGTGCGGCGTTGAGTTCTGCCACTCAACACGTAATACCTCCAGAATTCCGTGGAAAATGGGGGACTGAAGTGCGTTCAAGTTGAAAAAAAAACAATATTTTAATGAATTACTGTCTAGTTATTTATATTTCTAGATCTAGCAATCGTATCTTCGAATCGACCGCGGGTGTCATCGAAACGACTTAGGTACGAATATATTTTTTCAATTTAAACCAATAGTTCTTGAGATTAACTTGTTCAAACAAACAGACTACACAGCTTTATAATATTATTATAGATTACAATTTAGCTTCAGACAGAGACGTAGGTAGCTACAACTTGTTTGGACAAGTCTCCGCCCGAGGCGGCCTCGCCCCTCGTTCAATGATCGTAACTCTCTAATATTGAATGTATGGAGATTGGCCTTGTATTGTGTAACACAAACAATATTTGGCTAATCTAGCTGTTTGGCTTAACGGTCTAATTGGATGGATGTTTGGGTATGTCGAGAGGAATTGAAGTTTACTTTGTGATGTCTGATTGGAATCGGACACCGTCTATGATCCATCATTGATTCCATTTGATTCCAATGAAAGCTAGCGATGTATACGTTATGACTATGTAAAGACAATGCGGAGATTAATTATTTATTTATCGTATCTGTACGTTAATTACTTATTTATTAATTTATATTTTAATATCTTTTTTTACTAATGCTCATATTCAGAACTATTGATTGTAACAAATTACAAGGAATTACAACAATTATAAATAAGTCACAAAACCATATAAAATATTATTAATTTTACAGATTAAACAATATAAAAACGAAACTTAAAAAAACTGGCAACTCGCCTGCGGCTTCGCTCGCCCGATGTGAATTTTGTTTGGGTTTTCATAAACCTACCCTCGTAGTCCATTTATACCGACTTCCCATATCGAAATTTGTAATTAATTGTTTATTACTTTGGAAATAAAAAAATCTATTCATGTTGATATTTGTCGTACATAATGTATCTACAATCTTAATGACTAAAATCGGCTTAAAAGTTTTTGTGTTATATTTAATTATTTTTTAAGTCATTATATTCAAAAGTTTTTATACCTTTCGTTTCACAATCGAAATTCTTAAAGTTAAAAAAATTAATTCTGAAATTGACAAAAATAGCCTATGTTGTATTGTTGTTTGTTAATGCAAGAAGCGACCCAGCACGCAACCCGTTGTCTAAAACAGATATTTAAAAAAAAATAACTTAGTAATGTACCGCAAGGTTCTCTCCATCGATCTCTTTAAATATTTGAGAACGTTTGGCGTAGTGGTGAGAGCGCTATGACGGTTTCCAAGAAGTCAGGGTTCATATCCCGCTACGTTTAAACACTTATAAGTTTTCTGATAAAGTATTTTTCTTCTCCAAGTGTAGACAACACTTTAAAAAACTAAAAAATCTCTCTAAAGCTTAAGAGATTACAGCAAAAATAAATACATAAAGAGTAAGTAATAATAATTCCAGTAAACGTATAAACACAGGGAGCCCGCCGTGTCCGTAACATTCGCGTTTATTGTTCTATGAATATTTTACAAGCGGATAGAGGTGAGCAAAATTTGAATTATACACTTAATACCCTTACACTATTTTAGAAGGAATAATTAATATAGGTTTTTTTCAAGTAAATGTTATATAGTGAACTAACATAGAGTTTTATAGCTTACTAATATTAGCTATAAAGATTTTTGTATATTTCTTGTATCTACATGCTATATTTCAAGTTATTGAAACAACAACACAGCTTCACGCATTATCCCTTGCGGGGTAGTCAGACAGAACAGTGCGGTGCGGTGTTTCTACGTTCTCTACATACCTCTTTCGCCTCGTCCTCGTCATCAACCTCTTCATACATGCCGTTCAAATTATTAAATAATTTCGACTGTGAATTGTATGTGAATCACTCAGTTAGGGAAGCGTTACATATATGTATACATATATGTATTTGTTTTTAGCTTTACGCTGTATCCCGCATATAGCAAAGGGAATCTAGGAACCTAGTGTTAAGGCACTCCGTTTACATCATGCACTTCCGATTCCCACTTGCCGCACGTGTCGCTTTAACTCGTTACCAGAGCGAGGAAATAAAAAATTTAATATTTCGTTCCCGCGAATGGAAATTGAAACCACATATCATGTATAAATAGGTATGCTAATATAGTTCTACAATATAATAATTTTGGAATATAAAAGTTATGACTGGGAATCGAACTCACAACTATTAAGCTTAGAGTCACACACTATCCCACTGTACCGCAATATCATATATTCTTACTAAAAGTGTTTTATTATAATACAAAATCCAAAAAACACATTCGAATTTACCGCCTTAATTCATCCATTCTCATCGGAAAAAACAAAATTGACAGCCAACAACGAGACATTGACGTATTTCAACGCTCAGGCCCAGTAAATGTGAATTTAGTACATTCCTTGAGAGAGCGAAATCAAATGTACTTAAACTGCTAAGTGGCATACCTGATAAGGAACCAGAAAACTCACTGTGCGCTATAAATAAATCAATTCCCGACCGCATGGGGTGTCCACGTAGCCTGGGGAACCCTAAATTCAGCTAGGGTGTCACTAAATCACAGTTATTGTTAAATGTAATGCCCATAAATGTATAGCTGAAATATATAGGTGACGTCGGTGATAGCAAAACAAATTGTTTTTCTTGATGTATGGAAATTTATCATTTCGTATTTATGTTAAATAAAAAAAATATATTTTTTAAAAAATCTATTACTATTTATTAAGTAAAAGAAAGTGTCTTAACACTAGCATAGGCTAAGGTAGGCAGCGTGACCTACAAAAAAAAATAATACAATATTTATTATCATAGTGTATTTGAGATTTAGAGATTTCTGTGGCTTCGTATATCGAAAGAATATTTATGTCAATTAAAAAAAAGACAACACAGTTGGTTTTACAATACACAGTTATCATAAATGTTTGTTTAAATAAGTTAATTAGTGTGTGAAGTGTTTGTTCAAATAAGTTAATTTATCAAAAGTGCTTAGTTACATATTTTCGTAGTTATTTTCCAATGGACCGAGCAGAGCTAATATGTTTTATTCATTATTTACTTATTGCATTGTTTCAACATCTACATGTACTCGGAAAGTGTATGATTGTAAATTCGGTAATTGTGAGATTGGCTTCTACTCGGGAACAAAGATTTATTGCCATCTAAAGAGGCAAGTCGCGCTCAATATCAAAAAAATGTGAAAACTAAAACTAAATCTATATATAGTAAGTATATTACTAAACATGTAAAATATACACCAATATCAAGGTATTCGAGCAACTTAGAACTAATTCATTAAGGAAACCAGGTCTCTTTACTTAGGTGAAGACGAAACGATCTCCCAAAGCTAACTGAAAGACAATAGATGAAGGGATCAAGTGCTATATTATTCGTCCATCTTGTATTAATGAGAAATGCATTTGAAAAATGATAATTTAATTAGTTTTTTAATACATGGATGTAATTTATGTACCTACTGTATATGAACAAAACTTTGACAATGAGCTTTATCGAATAGCCGGGTAGGCAGAGTGTTAAGACACTCCGTTTTCTATTTTCTGCTCAAATCAATGACATTACATATTAGGAGGCGGATTTCATCACCACTCACTTCATTAGAAATTAAAATAGGTTAAATAAAAACACTGTGTCCTGCAGAAATCGAACCTAAAACCACCGAGTTTACAGTCACAGTGTGAGACAAAGCCATAATGACCTCAGTGTCAATCTACGATATATTATTAATAGATTATTAGGCTACAATAATATAATAAAACTAGAATACTAAAGTAAAAAGTAAAGTTGTTTCGAACACGTAATGACTTCACAGTCAACATATAAATTTGTCTTGACTGCATACCTAAAGCTATAAAATTTGGATAAGCACCCCTCATTACCAGTTTTTTTATGTTAATACTTCAGTAGGCTCGCCAGTGATTCGCCAGGATACCAATGTTGAAAGTTTTTCTTGAAGAAATTATTTGCAAACTTTGTCATAGAAATTTTGGGGAAAGAAACTAACTAAAATATAATAATTTTATAGTAAGTATTGTCGTATCTTATTTTTATATACGGAAAGTTATGCTATTTTGTCAGTTAATATTTAAGTGAAGTTAAATAAATATTTGTGATTTAATGTTAGTTAAACTCTAATTTACGGCTCGTAGTACGGCTATGATGATGTCAGCATGCAGCTGTAAATATCACAACTAAGTGGATAGATTCTTACAAGATTTTTTTAAATATAGCTTTATAGCCCATATGAGGAATTATAAGCAGTTAGTAGTAGTTAATAACCCTTTTAAAAAACTAGGTTCCCAGGTTCCCAAGGTAGGGACCCTCTGTCTATCCCGCTATTATATAAAGTACTAAAATTTTGTTTCAAACAAATGTAAAATAAGGAGTCCCCTCCAGGTGTTCAAGTTGCAAACTTTAATTAAGCAGCGGAGTAACCTCTACGTGGGGACTAATTTCATTGCGTTGGAAATAAAACATAATAAAATTACCATCTTTTTACGACACTTAAAAAATAACTTGATGCCGAATTTTCCCTTTGGCAACTCTGTTAGGGCGTAGTAACTGGTTAATTAATTTTTTAAGTCCAAATTAAACTCAACTGAACGATGTTCGTTCGTGTGAAAATTTTAAAATTCACATCTAATTTTGTACGCCGACTCGAATAAGATTTTTTTTTTTTGCAACGATGACTTTCAATTTTTTTAATTGAAATTTATACCCAATTGAACGCTTGCTTTTTAACTTGGTTTATATCTTAATTAAAAAATATATAGAAACGCATGTTTCTTTTTAAATGAACAAAAAATGGGAAAGAGACAAGGGCGTGGGTATTGGGGGGATCGGGTCATCCTTGCCCACCCCAGAATAGTCTTGTGCCCACCCCTGGAAACAAACAAAGTAATTTTTCATATTCCGATATTAATGTGATTTCCACAAAAAGATTCAATGATTTAAAAAAAAAGCTCTACAAGTATAACATCGAAAAGTATTTTATATAAGAGTGAAGCCGAGACTATCAAATATGATGTCATAAAATATTTGTTTTATAAGGGACACAAGGAAATAACCATATTCGTATAGTCCATGCGAGAGAAGTCACGGGCGGAAGACTAGCTATCATAACTATTATATGTATATAACCAGACGTGTCCCAACTGAGCCACGACATCAAAAAATTCTATCTAAAAATATGCAACTGCTATTTATAGTTTTTCCATTACAAAGTTTTTCAATTTATTTTAAACGAATTTTTAGTTGCATTTCCAATATCAAGGGAAAAATATTAAACCAGTCACAGTTTTGACTTTAAAGTTAAGCTTTTTAACCGACTGTGCAAGGGTAATGTGTTAACCAATCTATGCATGAGGCCAGTTGTGGCGCAGGGGCACAAAGTGTGCCTGTAAACGTGACTGGTTGTGTGTTCGATTCCCACTCGAGGATATGAAATATTCATATATACCTAGAATCGAAGCGAGTGAAGTCGAAAGTACATTGCAAAGTTTAAAAACGGATAAAAGCCACGGCCCGAGACGTTACGAAATATTTATTTACATTTCTTTATATTTTCATTTCTTCGGTCCGGTGTAGAGACAAGGCGCGGCGTTGAGTTCCAGCACTCAACACGCAATGCCTGCAGGTTTCCTTTCGTACTGATTTTTAGGTACGTTTGTTTCTACGTGGCGTTGTAGAGACCAAACGCCTTGACTGATTTTCCTGATTCTTACGGCAATTGATTAGTCTTTGCAAGTGACACTTAATGTGTAGTGTCATTATAAAAGTCAAAATTCATCATAACGAAAACCAGACACCATACGGCTTAAATTTAAAAAATAAACATCGACGAACTATGTAAATAATTTTTAGGATTCCTTCACAATTTTTCATTTTAATTAACAGAATTAGGATATGCTTAAACAACAATTTTCACCGATTATTATTATATTCTCTTTTACTCATAAAATCCGTTAACAGAGTTAGTTACTATAGAAAATATTCAGATTTGTTGCGCCTAGCATGTAATTCGTTTAGGGAGTAACTTCCATACGTATGTAATTAAGAAAACTTTTCGAATTATCCGAGTTTTTCCACCAACACCGACTAACTTAACATGAACTCTCTTCCCCCATATCTATGAATGACTGGGAACATAGTGACAGTAATGATTGCTAAATCGGAGATCATTGTAAACTGGTCGTTTTATCCCATTTTTCGGCCACGTATTTAGTTTTAGTTTATCGTTGTATTTCAGGGCACAGCGCCCCCGGACAGTGAGAAATTTACCAATTATGTGGTTGCAAATTCGTTTTGTTAGTTGGTTGTTTTAGTTAAGTTGTTGACCCCGTGAGGGTGTTTGCTTTGTTAAGGCAATAACGTGTGATTTTTATGTATTTCCGAATTTTCTGAATAAGGGTATAATGAGTAAATAAGTATCTTTATTTGGTACTTGACGATTAATTTGCATCGTTGTGATTCTTTGAATAAAAAAAATAGTTTTAGTTTTTTTCTGTTGAATATTCTAGACCATATCACGTGTTTACTGGCGTAACTCAACACCGTGCCTCGAATGTTAAATATAAGCCAAAATATATTCAAAATTTTATAATAACAAAATTATAAATATCGTCAACGCAATGGTTCTAACACTAAGGGAACTAACTCTACTTATAGTACATTGAAAAATAATAGCAATACAAATCTTATTAAACAAATTATGGCAATGAAGAAACTGTTAATAGAATGTTTCTCAAATAAGGTGAAAGTAATAGATATAATATTAGTAGGTTCTTACCTTACCATTCAAAAAATTTGAATCAATTTTAAAACACATCCCATCAATACAGATAAAGTGAATAAAATAGGTATTAGCTAAGGAAAAATTCCATAGAGCAGGGTCCCCATCACGCCGTGGCGTATGAAATATATAAGAGGCTCCTACATATGTAAATACTCGTAATATAGCTCCGCGAGAGATATGTAAAAAAACAAACGTTACTTTTGAAAAAACAAAAGAAAATTCAGTAGAATGCTCGCCATAAATTGTTCTTCTCGCGGGAGTTGTACCGTTTGCAAAGCCGAGTAGGGTGGCCATTTGGACGGCGTGCCGCTGTGGGATACTTATTATGATTTATTTAATTATTTTGATGTGTACATTATTGCTTTAAAGATGAAGATTGTAAAGACTTATTTGAATAGACAATATTTTAGTGTAAGCAATTTTATTTGGTTTTTAAATATGTTTTTTTACAATATATATCGATCATAAATTAAAATTCGGTGAGGACATTAGGGATAGTTTGAGAAGGTTCAAAGCACAGAGTAGAGAAATCAGACTATTCTGGCTCAGGGCACACGTGGATATTGTTAGAAACGAACCTGCCGACGAACTGGCTAAATCAGGAGCTTTTAGGGGTTAACCTAAGAATTATGATAAAATTTCACAGTTACAGGTATTTGAAGCATCATAAGGACGAGGAAATTCCTTCTTCTTATTATTCAGAAAAGGCGTTCAGCATCGCATGTGACCAGACTCTAGGAATTATTTGGATTGGACTATTATATAGTATGATTATTATACGCACACTTACAATGTAAGCCTCCACATACAGGTGTTTCTAGCAACTAACAGTACACATACTGACATAGTCTGTGAATCAAGATACCACTACCACTACCAAGTTGCCACAACAAGCCAAAACGGGCAAGTCGGGATTAAAGACTATTGGTGTGGCTCTCTTTAGGACGAAAACACCAAAACCGAGTCTAGAAGTCGAAACTACATTGCAAATTCGTTTGGCTTAGTGTTTCGGGGTTTATTACAAAAATTCATTTTTTACACTTTAAATTCACTTTTTAACTTCGAATTAGCATTTTTATTCTAAGTTACAAAAAATTTTATTTCCGTTAGCGTGAAAAACCTATACTTCTGTCACACACGTCTAGTAAGACAAATCATAGCACCAGGATTAACCTTTGTAAAAATATAAAATTGAAAAAAAATATATATCCTTTATAAAGAAAAAGTATAGCCGCCCGCTTCCTAAGGATTCACACCCCAGAACGCTACGCACACACGTAACGCAGCTATCGCTTAGGGTCAGACAACACACTACTATTTTTACATTGAAAGTACAATGTTATTGCCCCAGTATTGCGATACAGTATGATTTCCCGCGTGGTACAACCCTGAAAGAGGTTTATCATATAGATAAACAAGCGATCATTTTGATCACTATGTATACTGCAGTAGTTTATGCTGATGTTAAATTATATATTGATTTTTCATTTGAAATTCGTCTCTTCACAATTCAAATTGACATTATTAGACTTTAATTTAAATAAATCAATTTACACATAACATCAATATCAACTTAGACAACAAATTCGCCGTTTGAAACCTCAAATTCGTAGAAGTTACAAAAATGAAATTATTATTGAATTTTTTTACTACCAAATTAATAAATGTAAGATATTTTAAAGCGTAAATTACAAAATTAATTTGCAAAAACATTTTATGTGCAATGCTTCACAACTTAAGAGAAATGTGGTTTGAAAACAATATAAAACATAAAATTATTATGTACCAATGATAACAATAATAATTCAAAGAGAGCTCTATTATAAAAATTTGCGCGAGGACGATAAAATTAGTTTAAAAGCTAGGTCGTTTTACCTATTAGGAGCCGAATAGTCCTTGCAAGTGTAGGTATATAAAATATTAGAATTTTTCAAAAATAAAAAACCAAATTATTTCGTTACTTTTTATTACAAATAAATAAGCTACATTTACTTCTAATATTAGCTCATAAATTTTTATCTCCTTCAAATGAGAGTAAAATAGATTTAAAAAATTTTAAATTTTAAAGTACACCTCTTGTCATTCATCTTCTTTGGCGAAATACGTGTAGGAATAATTTTGAAACAATTATTTATTAATTATCTGTCTTAATCTATGGATCTTATTATAATACTTAATTTTACTATCTTAAATATTTACAAATGTACCAATCGGATATGGCACTATAAAATATCGACTTACACTCAAGAACATGCAGTCAATGACACAAAACACGTTGTACGTCGTTAACACTCTTGTTCGTACAAATAAGTAGAGAATCGCGCTACTTACCAGTTTAATATAATATAAGCCAAGTAGTAAAAATAAATATTTAATCAGATGAGCTAAACTATATGAAAAACTTTATTATTAGTGTATTATTTCATTTAGAAATCAGAATAAATAAAAACTCAAAGATAAAAAGAAATTGATAAAAATATCAAATTTATTGCAATATGCAAATTAAATTAATCTCTGTTATATATTTAACATGAGTAATATTTATGTATCACTTCTTTTACATTTCTTTAATATTGTTAAAATGATATTGATTGATTCTCTGCCGCATTTACCTTACTTTGTTTTTTATAATATAAAAAAGGTGAAGTCTAACGCTAAAGCTGAAGTAATTCCGTAATCCACATATATCGTGCTTGCCTGTTGGGAACTTACTCACTGACAAGCGTGTAAATGGCATTGAAGTGTTTGTGAACAATTGGAGCTTGAGCTGCTGCTACTTAGCTGCTGCTTCTGCTGATCTTTGACAAGCGTGTAAACGACGTACTATATCTTCATATTAAGTTCAAAATGCAGATAATAAATGCAGTTTATAAGTACAGATGTAAATAAGACTTTCCCTACGCTTAAGTTGGCATAATAGTGATGTACCAAAACCGTTTCATTTTAAATGAACACGCTAATATAATGTTTATTTTTAAAAATATATGTTTTTGTCTACTCAAAACTCATTCTCTAATTTTACAAAGTTTGAATTTTACATAATGAAATATATATAGTAATATTACATCATACGTTTATGAAAGGCACAGAAACTCCATTATTTGTTTTATTCTAAACGTCCAAACATATTAATTGAATTTATAAGAATTTAATAATTTTATACAAGGAGTTAACTTATTTTCAAGCATTTTTTTAAATCTATTGCGATTTATGAGTCTATCTAAATGTCGCGGGCCTGCTTGGGCCCTCAGTGGGTTCTAATACCACTCTCTTGAAACAACCAACTGGAAGCTGGTCCAGAATACTCTTTATATTGTCAACTTCGCTACGTAGATGGTCGTGCTCGTCTTGGTATTGTTTTATCCACCTGTTAGAAAAAACATTCATTATAATATTAAAAGCAAAGAAACCAGAAACCATTAAAAATGCATTACTATTTTAATCTCATCATCTCTATTTTTTTTATTTTTATAATTTCATGATAGGTATATTATTTTACTGAAAAGTGAAATTAACCTCTTTATGTCACTAAGAGATATTTTTTAAATAAATTTAGGAATTGCTCTCAGGCCTCTTTGCTCGATAACTAGTGAAGACGATTATTTTACATGTTCTTCTTAATCTGAACTTGGAATGAGTAACGTGATTTCATCACAATCCACATTCGGAATGTTTAGCTGATTCACAAAAGAGAAACTAGACCTCATTTCACCATCCATTGAACTTTAGGAGCGAGCTAATGAACTTTAGGAGCGAGCTAATGAAAATGTTTCATTCTCCGATCGGGAATCGAACAGGCAACCGTTTCGTTTATAGTAACAAGCGCGTGGCATAGTCGCGGCCTCCATTTATAGATATTGATAATAAAACAAAGAGACAAATAAAGATTCAAGAAATAAGAAAATAATAGTACCTCTGGTGGTTATTCTTAGCTTCTGTCAATGATTTGATCTTGCCATCTAGATCCACTTGTTTGAGTGCACTCTCGGCAGCATCCAAACTATTTTCTGTAAAGAAATTAAATATTTACTATACAAAATACTTTTTTATGGAAAAAAAGAAGACAAACGTGCGTACGGGTCACCTGATGGTAAGTGATCACCGCGGCCCACCCATGACCCATACCCATGTAAAATCAGAAGAGCTACAGGTGCGTCGCCGGCCTTTGACGTGGTAATGGACGCGCTTTTTGAGAATTCGGCGACAGTGAACAGGTCAAACAGTTCCCCAGAATATTCCCCATGATAAATGCGGTAGAGAATACACATCGAGGTACAAATAATGTAAACACATAATATTCCATATAAAGGAAAATGTTATTTTTTTATAGTAAATTATGTGATTTTTGACATATTTTATGATTACTTACGCAGCCTGTCAAGTGCGGCGTCATCCAAAGTGGGCAAGTTTTGCAACTCGTCCATAATAACTTTCAAATCATCCAAGCCCTTAGAAACTTGTTTTTCTGCTTCACGAGCATCTGTGTTAGCTTGGCCAACCTGTGCAAACAAATAATATTTATAATTAAAATCAATTAAACATGAAAAAGTTAGGTTTTTATTGCTTCAGTTTGTTCAATATTTTACCTTCATTTTAGCATCTTTAGTGAGCTGCATATTTTCCTCGGCTTGCTTCTCTAAGTCCTTGATTTGTTTCGCAGTTCCTTGTACACGAGCTACAAATATTGGAAATGATCAATAAACTCATAAAAATTACAATATTTGATCACCACACATCTGAAATAATATTGAACAGACCAGAGAGAGTTAGCGAAGCTTAAAGTCACTCCATTCTTTTTTTTATTTTCGAACATGAGGTAAATGCTGTTAGCCCTATTAGCTTTTACAGCGACACCGATGAGTAGGGAAAAGAATACTCTATCCCTGTCTTTTAAGTATTTTTTTAATTTTTGTATTTATAACTTACTGGAGAGTTTGTCTGCCTCATCTCGAAGGTTTCTCGCATCAGCTCTAGATTTTGCTGCTTCTTTCCGTATCTCGTGTGCTGCCTATAAGCAATAATAGTAGCTTTTAATATTTTTTCAAATGAAAATATTATGATTAATCCACTATTGAGTAAAATATAAAAAAATCTAATTTGAATTAATAATGATATATATAATATAATAGAATATATGTACATTATGGAAAAATAACATAACATTACCTCAGAAGCTTTATCAGCATACTCCTTCTGAGCCTGTTGAGCCAAGTCCCTAGCTTCCTTGGCTTTATCGCTGGCAGTAGTCAGTTCTTCAGATATGCTGGTGATTCGCTCATCAGCTGCTGCCACTTTTTCTTGGACTCCAGGCACATCTAACGCCGCTTGCTTCGCCATTTCACGTGATTGAGTCACTTGATCACTAAATTCTGTAAACAAATTTAAGTTAAATGTTATTTATAAAGAAATAATATCAAAATCGATGATTAAACATATGTTTTTAAGATTAAGACCAAAAACATATTAACTCATTGATATTGACTACAACAAACTTACTTTTTAAATTAATTACGACCTATGAAAAGTTGCTATTTATAATATAGAAACAAGACTCAAATAATGTTTTCAAAGTAAATATTGTACAAAATATATCTAAATATTGTATGAAAATAATAGAACTTACCTTTGAGAGTAACATAAATTTCATTAGCATCTTTCAAAGTCGCTTTTGTTAGTTCCACGTCATTTTGTGCCTGCGCTCTTAATTGGTCGAGTTTAGCTAACAGATCATATAATTCGTCTTGTCTATCATGCCCTTGCTCTATAAGATCTTTACCACGACGAATTTCTTCATCCAAAGACTGGAGTGTGTCTTCCGTGACGCTTATTAATTGTTCTAATTCAGCTGATTTTTCATCAACCTTTGTATTTTCAATAAAAAAAACTGTATTAGCGTTTAGTTTGAATTATATGAAAATTATATTTTATTCTTTATAAACGAAGTTTTGATATATATGTTTAGATATCAAAGTGAAAATTTAAGACTCTTACCAAGAAGAAGACAATCAACAATAATATCAAATTTATTTCTTATTCAAGAAACATACGTTCATTTTATTACATAAATATGTATTTAGATATAAAATATACTCACAGTTCTATTCATATCTATTGCATCCTGGCGTAACTTGCTCAGTTTGATGTCAGGTAGTAATGTTGTATTAACTTCAGCGTATAGTCCCAAGGCTTCATCGTATACGATTTTAGCTCTCTTCAATGCTTGTTCTGCAAGTTCAGCCATACTGCTCAATTTGCCTGATGCTGCATTCAACTCATTTGCTAAAATTTGGACTTCGTTGCTGAAAAATATCAGATAATTATCTTATTTACAAGGAACAACAGAAAAGTAATAGAGTTTAATGTAACCAAAAATTACACGAGCTATTTTATGTTTGATGAACTGTAAACATGAAACTATTACTACTACAAAAAAGCCAATCCGAAACTGTAATATTAATACTACTGTCATGAGAACTCTTAGAAGCAAATATAGTCAGATTAACGCAAATGTTACTAATACTTATATTCGTATTTCTGAACAGAATTATATTATTCAATATATTTTTTCGTTATGTATAAAATCTTGTTACCTTATATTAGCTTGTTTCGTTATTCCATCTTTGGCTATGGTATTTGCAGCTAATGAAGTGTTAAATGCTTTTTCAGCAATGTCCCTGATATTCTTGGCATCATTCTCCAATTTTTCTGCTAACAAACGAGACTCTTTGGCTAATGCTGACATATCCACGGATTGTTTTCCAAATTGATCAGATCTATTCCGTGCCTTCGCTAACGCAGCAGCTCCTTCTCCATCAAGATATTCTAAAGCACTCTTAAAACAAAAAAACACATAAATACTTAAACTTAATAAATTTACCATATATTATGATATAAACAAAATATGTCTCACATTAATTTCTTTCTGTGCAGCCTCTATGGTGTCTTCTGCTTTCGAAACATTGCCTTTACTTCTTTCAACCGACTCATTTCCTTCATAACTTTCATCTTCTATCTTAAACAGCATATTCCTGCAAGTAACCAAAAATAATACTCATTATATAATACTCATTATACAACACTCTAGCTATTAATTTTATTTTCATACTAAATTAAAAGTATTTGCAATAACAAATCTTACCTGACATCGGCTAATCTATCAGCAAGTTCAGCTAAATTATTAGTAATGCTCGAACCCGGGCCGTTTCCTAGTTCAGCCTGTGCTTCTTCCATTAACCTGTCAATTTCAGCTCTCACTCGTTGTAGTTCGTTATTGAAATCCGCATTATCCACGACTGTCGGAGCTTTGGAGATTTTGGACAAGATCTGTACAAAAGTGAAATATTCTATTCTATAAGGACTATAAAAAAGCAGTAACTAAAATAACGTATACTTAAATAAATTATAAAAAAATATGTTAATAAATATTTTTCTATTCTAATATTTACATCATCTAGTTCCTTAAGCTCCTTTCTGTGCTGATTCACTGCATCTTGCACCAAGTTGTAACAAGGCGGACAATCTTCACAGCCTTGTCCATCAGCGCGTCGCTTTTTGTTCTCCATACACCTTTTTAAAATAACAACGTAATTTTTTTAAAATTTATTATAATAGTAATATATAACGCCTCTATGCAAAAAAAAAATGATTTTTACGAATTAAGACTTGTCAAGAAAAGCCTATTAAAATTTAAAAAAAAGCCTATTAAAATTAAAATTATTATTGCAATATTTCACAAATAGTTTTTATTATTTTATCACTTTCATTATATAGACTTATATATAAAGAGTAAGCTATTATTTAATTTTATTGTATTTTACCTATCGCATCGTCGTCCTTCTACATTTTCCTGACAGGAGCATTGTCCGATCATGTCACACTGGTAGTTAGTGGAGCCCCATTCGTCACAATCGCAGTCGTGACATCCTTCCGGTGAGAAGCCATAGTGATAAGCACGGCAACGGTCACAGTGTACACTAAAAATATAATAATATATAAATACACACACACAGACGAAACCCGCGGGCCGCGCCACGTGGTCTCTGATGATCCTGATATCCTATATTTCGATATTTATTTTCAAAAATAATGGTGGCCATTGGAGCCAGTGGCGCAGAGGCACATGCATGTGACAGTAAAAGCAGCAGGTCGTATTTTCGATTCCCACTCATGGAAATGAAATATTTAATACTTTAATTTCTCCGCTCTGATGTCGAGGCAAAGCGTGGCATTGAGTTCCGGCACTGAACGCAATACCTCCATAGGTCGGCGGAAAGTGGTAAGCGGAGTGTCTTAACACTAGGCTCCGTCTGTCTATACGCGAGATAAAGCGTGAAGCTGATTTGTATAGTTTCCTTACCCATCTATACCAGGTTTACAGTAACACTGTCCGGAAACTGGATGACAGGTGGCATTGAAAGATCCTTCCGAGTTACAATTACAAGACTTACAACCTTCCCCAGAACTTATGTCGTAATAACCTTCCTGAATGAGAAAAAAAGCTATTACATATTTATTTTAATGATTCTGTATACATATACATGTCTACATTATTTAATATTATTAACTTTTTGCATTATTATTAATAAATAGAAATAATATCGTTCATGTGAAAGTAAGAATTTAAATTAGACAATTATACTTATGTTTTGATAATTTTTCAAGTTAATTTACCTCGCATTTATCACAATTCTTTCCGATAACATGTGGACGGCAGGAACAGAAACCAGTGAGACCATCGCACTGTGGGGGACCTTCAGCACTCTCCAATGTACCCGCTTCATGACACTGACACTGTTCACAATCACCCTTCTTTTTCTGATCAAGAGCATCGCCAAAGAATCCTTTAAAATAAAAATAGAGTTATGTATTGGTGTTATTACGACCCAAAAAGCACAAAAATATTAGAAAATAGTGATATCATCCTTATATTTTCCCGTTTTTATAGTGTACGTGTGTCTACGGTAGCGAAAGCTTTACGCCATTAAAATATACGTATAACACATATATACTAACCACTTAAACATTTGTCGCAATGGTCACCGTCGGTATTGTAGATACATTTCAAACATTCCCCAGTGGTCCTATTACAGTTGCCCACAGCATTGGGGTCGACGTTACCGTTGCACTGGCACTCCTCACACTCTTTGGGAGGACCGAACTGACCGGTCGGATCACCAAAATGACCATCAGCGCAAACTTCGCAACGAGGTCCTGGGAACAAAATTTAAATTATTTACGTTACTTTCTTTTATCGTTCTAATTTTTTTTTGCTTTCTGAAGAGTTCTATACTTTCTATTGATTTTTAAAATATGCTAAGCACGAAATAATATTATTTAAATCCACTACTTATGAATAGCTTCTACAGTTAACGTCTCTATACTGTTAAAATATTTTAAAAATAGTTTTTCATTTAAAATAACTCAAGATGTGCAAAGAATCAATGAACACATAAAAAAGTAACAAAACATAAATATAAACATATA
Source organism: Heliconius numata (assembly GCA_016802625.1). Lineage (NCBI taxonomy): Eukaryota > Metazoa > Arthropoda > Insecta > Lepidoptera > Nymphalidae > Heliconius > Heliconius numata. The sequence continues at coordinate 604,471 of JAEBDU010000041.1, read as the reverse complement.
AGGTGACTAACCAGCGTACCCAACCGGACAGTCGGTACAAACGATGCTTTGATCCATCAACTGAATACACCCACTGTCTTTAGGGCAGGGGCAAGGTTTACAATCGTCTGGCGTCCCCGCTATGGCGTTTCCATAGAAACCCTTTGCGCACAATTCACAATTGCTTCCAGTCGTATTGTGCTTGCAGATACAAAAACCTAAAAATATTGTATTTGTTATGTTATTTATTGGAAGCTATATTTTTTAATTAAAGTGACTTTTATAAAAATATTTTAAAAAACAAATGCAACTAGACGATCCATAGTAGATCAAAGAGTAATAGATAGTTAAGAACGATACTAAAATAGTTTGACGTGTTATCAAAATAGCTGTATTAAGTAAAACAAAAAATATTTACGTCTAAAAATTTTAATATTTATAACTCAATTATTCTTTAATTTTATTACATATAAATATAAGTCAGAGTATTACTAGATTTATGTTCAAATTTATGAAGAAATATTAATTACCTGTTGCAGTATCGCAAATATGAGCGTGTCCATTGCAATCACAAGGTATGCAAGCGGAGTACGGCCCTCCATTGGCAGGCTCGTGTTTGAAGCCAGGAGCACACTCCTCGCAGTAATCTCCAACATACGCCTTTGGACAAGAACATTTCTCAACCCAGTTGGCAGGAGCGGATCCCTTTTCTCTTCCAATCTTAGCGGTATCTAATTTGAAATTCATTAAATATGCTTGACCATTTTTGTTGTAAGTTCCTCTAATTTTGATAGCAGTTAAGTTCTGAAGAATTGACATGAATTCAAAATTGGATAATGTCGGCGTCCACCCGTATCTTGGATCTTCGTGAAGTCTAAATTTATATTCTTGAGCCTAAAATCAGTAGAAGTTATAAGAACGTAAAGAATATAAAATAAAAACCACAACTTTCTTAGTGGCAAATAAAAATAAATAAATACAATCGCATTATTAATTTCGCTGCTGTAATTTCTTCGCATTTTTCATATCTATCTATCGCTTGCTAATTTACTATTTTTATACGTACTTGATCTGAAGGTTCCGGATTATTTTGTCCGTAAATATTCATCGATATTGAAGTTCGGGCACCCTCCAAGACAATATCTTGTGAAGATGGGTACCCCCTGTTCTCTCCAAGGCGTAAAGTGAATTTTAAGTCATGATTGTAAGAAGGCCGTTGATCGCCCAAAAATTGACTTGATGCCACGAAATATACTATTTCAGACTCCTTCGATGTGACAGCTGAGAAAATAAGATAGTTATTATTATATAAATTACTTAATAGAACTATTTATGTAATTATATCAATCATCAGTAAAACACGTAATACAACAATAAATACAAATACAACTCACCAATATTTTGAGTATTTGCGTTAAACATTAGTTGAGCAGGCTTGTGATCACCGTCTTCCGCAGACCATTTTTCAGCGTCTCTTATGAAATGGGCACTAAGTTCATGAGCTTGATATTTTGGTGCTGAACTACATTGCGATGAATGCCCAAAGCAGAAGCATGGTGTACATCCAAACTCATTTTCAATGTCCAAATTGAAGAAGCCAGGTTTACATCTTTAAAATGTTAACATTTATTATTATTAGTTATGTGTATACATATGTATAACGCAAACATATGAAAAATAAACAACATACTTTTAATAATTTTTTGATAAATTGTTTAATAAATCAATTTAATATATTAAGAATTAACACGAAAAAATTACATTAATAAATAATCTATTTTATTACAAAATCTGTGATGTAATACTCACTCTCTACACTGTCTACCTTCCACGTTCTGTTTACAAAGGCACACTCCAGTTTCAGGGTCGCACTGGGGAGTGTTGCCATACGATCCGAACTCGTTACAGTTGCACGGCTTACAGCCTTGGGTCGTGAACTCGTAGTGGTTTGGAGCGCAAACGTCGCATTTATCACCTGTCACTCCTGGCTTGCATTGACACTTCCCTTCGGCGTTACACTGGAGACTTCGGGAACCTTTACAAATGTGAACATTTCATTGATGAAAGTATCAAATTTATGGTTTTGCCTAAAATATGTAGCTTTATATTTTTTATGAGAAATTATTATTGCAATATAGGGAAAGAAGTGGCAGCACAGATATTCTTTATTCCTCACAAAAATTCAAAGCAGTAATATTAGGAAATGATCTGGTTAACTCAAGGTTACCCAAAGCAATGTACTTTCTTACCAGTAGGGTTACAATTGCAAGGCATGCAGATATCTTGAGTTCCTTGGAAGAAGTTCTCTTTACATCTTTCACAGTTTGCCCCGTCTCTGTTCTCGGCACAGTCCATACAGTGTCCGCCGTGACCGGTGCGCTCATACAGGTCTTTGTCGAAGAAGCATTTGTTGGAAAAGCCGTTACAATTACATGCTGTAAAGGAATTTACAATGTGGAATTGTCTTGAAATCTACTTAAACGTAACGCTAGCCTTATTTCAATTAAGATTCAAATTTAGTTTATTTAAATTATGTTAAACATCAACAACACAATAAATTAGTTTTTTTACCATATCAAAAATTACAGACGTCGAACAACCTCCTATTTATGGATTTTATTTAAACGAAATATATTCCGCAATCGCTGGCATAAAATAAAAATATTTTCCACTATATGTACATTTAATATTTTTAGCATCCACTAATTGTATGTTTTATATTATAAGCTTAAATATTCACATCCAAACCCAAAATAAATGAAATAAAATTATTATTGAAAATAATTCTTCATAGGCTTATTTTATTCAGGCATTATTATTAAATTTTAGCATTTTCCTGCGGACCTACTTTCTTATACAAACATTTAAACAATCTATCGTATAAATCTTCTACATCAAAGTATTTTTTTTAAATATCTAATATAAAATCTGTGAATAAATAACAACAAATGATCTTTATTTAGCGAAGCTCTGTACAAAGCCTCCAGCAGAATTTGTGTAAAATGAAATATTTCGCTATGACGGCTATCGAGAAGGTGCAATTTGAAAACCTATTAAGTTCAAAATTATAATATGAATATTCAAGTAATGTCTTCCGAATACTATATGTATCCGGAATTAAAATTATTTAAAAATATCGCAATCGCTTTCAAAAAATCCATAAAATTAGACTCACCCTTGCATTCGTGCACGTTTGTAGGCGAGGCGCGTCCCCACGGCGCGTCGTTGTAAAAATCTAGGCACTTCTCGCACTCGCGGCCCGCGGTGTTGTGTTCACATCTGTTGCAATCATTATTAACTAAACTAAACGAATTATATATTACCTATATATGTATATGTTTTAATGACAATATAATTATATATCTTTGCTCTTTATAATAATTTTATAAATTTAGTCCATTTGCATGTACAACTAGTATGTAAGGGAGAAGTGGCATGAAGGAGCCAGGTTTTGAAAGAGCCACTTGCAATATTATAGTAGTTTAGGAACGGATTCGTTATAATATTTTATTTTTAAATGGCAATATTGATTTCCCGCCACCCACAAAAATTTTACAGTTCATCGGAACCAACGGACGCCGATACGTCGAGTTGAAATTTTTGGCATTCCAAAGTAAGTATTTTACCTCCTTTGAGTTGTTTTTTAGTATTTCATTGTAAACAAATACGGGTAATTGGAATATAGATTGAGTTTATGTATATATTTGGCCTTGTAACTGCATTAAAATTGAGTTTGAAAAGTTTTGATATCGTTGTCATTTTGGAGGTTACATTTTTTTATAGAATAGGTTATGAAAGAGCCGGGTGGACGGGCCTTGAAAGAGCCTAAAGAAAAAACGAAAAAGGCCCGAAAAATCAAAATTTTTTTGAGAAATTAAGCACTGCAAAGATTTTATGTTGTATAATGTTAAGAATAATATAATATTAAGAAAAATAGAATATAAATAAAATAATATAATGTAATTGGTCTGAATAATATAAGATTAAAAAGTTTGTTAGAATTATCTACTTAAAATGACTGATAGAATTAAAAAAAACATTACTTTTTAATAAGAATTATTAAATCGTTTTTATTTAATATTGTTTAGCATAATTTCACTGTTATACCTCATAATATAAGACTGGCTCTTTCATAACTTTTAATGGCTCTTTCAATACCGAAATGTTATGAAAGAGCCAAATGACACATTTTTTTAAAATGAATATTTTATTGATTAATTATTGTATTTAAGGGTTATTTCGTACGAAATTACCTAGTTTAATAAATAAATAATAATTTGAGGAAAAAAAATCTTAATTTCTTTAATTAAAAGTATATTTTTTTGCTTCATTTAGTAAACTGGCTCTTTCATGCCACTTCTCCCTTACCAGAATCCAAAGGCATTTACAAAGCGAAGAAAATAACTACTATTATTTTTTGATAGAGGTAAGATAATAATTCAAATAATTCAACACAAGAACAAAAAGATGACATTTTATATTGGATTTAACCTGCAGTATCGAGCTCTGGAACCATCAGGGAGTTCCTGCGTATCACAGACCGAGGCATGGCCGTTACACTTGCAGCGGGCACCGACTGCCACGTCGGCGATGGCGTACCAATACGACTGTAGTACTTGAAGATCACCAAATATCTCATCTCCGAATGTGTTCAAGCGATCTAGAGATATTCGTATATCCGTTGCGGTTACCCATTCCTGGAAATTATTTCATATTATTATTAGTATATAAGTTATTGTAGAAGAAATAGGAGTAAAAGTTACAATGTGAATGCTTAGTCTCTAATGGATTTGTCAGCAAACAAAATTAATTGAGCGTTTTCTATTGGCTGACAAAAATATCCATCGTAAGCTTAATTAATCGTGTAATATAACTCTTTAGATGATCTAAATATTTTCTTATATTTTTTTCTATATTTTATTACTAAACGAAAGAAGAATTTATTATTCATTGAAAAATCTGTTTTGTCAGTCATGTCAGTACCTTAGTATATTTGAATGTATTAATAAAATATTTTTAATAACAAAATGTGTTAATATATTAAAAGAGACCAACCTGTAATTCCGGGCTATTATCAAAAGTATACGCAGAAGGTCTTCCTTCGAGTGTAGAAAATAATACATTTCCACCGGAGAGTGGAGAAATATCAGAATATTCGCTAATACATAGAGCTCTAGTTTCTGCCCCGAGTTCGGCCGCGCGTTGCTCTTGCACTCCGTATGTATCTCGACATGATGCACTGATATCAAATAAAATTAAGTGATTTAGATATTAATATTTTCTTCCAATTGAACACTTCATCTGCTATGTAACAACGTAGACGGAGAATTAAAGAATTTGTGTGAAACTAAACGCCGCACTGTCTTGGCACAAAGTGTGCTGCAAAATGGACTGGTTGTGTGTTCAATCCCCACTAGACAAAAGTAAATATTTATTTAAATTTATATTTTCATTTCTTCGCTCTGGTGTCATAACACTAGGTTCCTTCTGCCTTCCCTGCTGTGTGCGGGATAGAGCGTAAAGCCAATATAATAAATGATAACAATTTATTCCTACGAGTGAGAGGGGAAACTTGAACTATATAATTTACTTAATTAAATCATATTTATTTCCAATCGCGAAAATCATACAACCTGTATGGAAAATAGCTTGTTTTGTATGTATGGGTCATTAATTCCATTACTAAAAAGGCTATAAAAAAGGTTAGTGTGTTTGTCTAGTCATTACTGACTTTATTTGCTATCTGGGTATTGACTTATATGAGGGATAGTCGTGAATATAACAAAAAATGTGTATATATTGTTAAATAAATAGTACATAAATAAATAATAAATATCGAATTATTAATTATTTATATTTAATCTTTAAAGATTTTTATATAATTCGAAACTGAATGATAATTTTGTGTTTTCTGAAAAAGAAAACTTCGTAAATCGTAATTTACAAAGTCGATGCTGTATGTGTATAAATATATCATTATCACTAAAACTCTTTAGTGGGTCGCCATATTTTAAAAATAAATATAAGGTTACTGATAATTAATGATGTTAGTGAATCTCTTTTAATATAACATTAATAATTACATTTTCATCCGCGTTGGGTACAAAAACTTAGTGTTAAAACACTCAATTGTCAGATTTTTACTAGAATATTCTCCAATTTACGTCTTTTACGTTCATTTACGTAGTCTAGTATAGAATATTCTTGAACTGCGTAACTTCTAGCAGGGTTAACAGAGGAAATCTAGAAATAAAACACTCTATAATAAATTCTCTACCCAACTTTCGAGACATTGTGTGTTAAGTGATAGAACTCGTCTCCCCACACCATAACGGAACTTCTTGTACAACTCACCTAAAATACTGATATGGCTCCCAGTCGGATTCTTCACTGGATTTTTTGTAGATTGCGAAACTTTGTGGTCTCGGCGAGTAAAATACAATTCGTACGTATGTTATGTCATATGCTTTACCTGTGAAAATAAACTTATTTACACCATTGGCTATACTAGCATTAGATGCTATTCTTGTGAGAGTATATTAAAGGTAGAGATGTACCTCTCACAGCTGTACTCAGTAATATCAATAATTATACATATTTTTAAGTTTAATATCAATTCAATATAGCATTTTAAGAAATTAGCTTCTCGCTATATTCCGCACATAGTAGGGTAGGTGGAAACCTAGTGTTAAGACACTCCGTTCCTCACTTTCCACCGAATTTTTCGCGGCATTGCGTATTGAGTGGCGGAATTCAACGCCTGGCCTTTGCTTTGTTGCCATAGCTAAGACATGAAAATATTAATAAATAATAATTCCTTCTAGTAGGGATGAAACCAAAACCGTCGCGTTACAGTCTCATTCTTGCCCCTGCGCCACTACGGCCTATTTAGACATTTAAGTATTAAAAATTAAATAATTAAATATAAAGGAATAAATGAAATACGAATATATAATTCACGTTTACCTAAATGTAAAGTCAAATTAACTTGATGTGGATATTGTACTTGTTCCCGCATAGTCTCGGACTGCCACCACGTCTGGTTGTCCTGTTCGTAGTGCAGGTCGGTCAGGTAGTAGCTGGAGAACTGGCCCGGTTGACAGTAGTCGCAGGATCTAAGCAAAGTTTACTAAGATATATATTTTTCATCACTCATATATATTTTATCACAATAGTATTTATACTTTTTATCACAGTCAGTACAAGGCTTTTATATGAAGGTATAATTTAAAAACCTTTAAAAAAGAAACAAAAACTAGCCAAAATATGACAAGACCAATTTGCAGAAAGAAGCAGAAAGATTGATAATAATAACGAAAATTCTACTTGCTTAACTTACTTAAAAAAAAAGAAAGTAAACTAGAATTATTAAATTTACCGTGTCGAAGTACCGGCAGAGGTTTGGATACAAAACATCTTCATGCCGTTGTCACCGCATGTGTTCGTCGCTTCCATTTGTACCATGAACGCTGCGTTTTCGAACTCGGGTATACATCGCTGAAAATTGTATTTTATTAGTTTAGGATCACTCTACAATGAAAAAGCAGAGAACATCACCAACATAGTGATAACATAATCCGATTTATTTTAAAATATTTTAATATTTTCATTTCTCCACTCTGGTAACGCGGCCTCCGTTCCATGGGAACGGAAATATCTTTATGGGGAACGGAGTATCTTAATACTAAGTTCCCAGGTTAGTATTAAGATACTCCGTTACTTCTGACTCTCCTGCTATGTATGTGTAGGTATTCAAATCATTACCATCTAACTCAAAATATACTACAATTAAGATTGTTTAAATGTTTATATAATAATAAGTTGTTTTTTAACTTCACAGTTTATCTAGTATATAGAAGCGTAGACAGAGGGAACAGAGTATCAAACTGATTGTAAAAATGATTAAAAATATATTTTGGGTTAAATGGCGGAACTTAACGCCGCGTACTATGTTGTTACCGGAGCAAGGAAAAACAAAAAAATACGTTCCCCTGAGTGCTAATCGAACGCACAATGACAATTATGCGTTCGAATTTACATCCATTAAATATATAAGTTGTGTACCTTTGTTATATAATATACATAATAAAATTTAAAAAAACATTACGGAAACGTGTTTACGGCTAATCCCAGATGGTGATTTTGCCGCCAAAATAGTTACTCTATATATAGTAGAGTCAGGACGTTCACACCGCCATAGTTCCTTACGCCTGCACCATTACGACGCCCGTTAAAATCGAGAATACTTGTGGATATTTCGTAATGTCTATTATAAAATATATTTGTAAATAGGACAAATAAATGATATTTTGAATTTGTTAAGTAATTTCTGTCAAAATAGTAATTAAATTTGTTTGCTTAGTATTTTGCTAACAATCGCATGCATATTTTTAATATTTTTTTGTTACCTCTGTCACGACGAAAGTTGTAATTATTAGTGCGAAAAAATAAAAAATTACAATCAATTATAATTTAATTACTGCTTGACATTTTCTATCTAGCGCTAAAATTCCTAATTGCGGAAATAAAACGCTTACTCCTAAGTACACTTAGAAGATTAGTATTGTTACGTATCCTTTTAAGAGATTTGTTTCCTAGTATATCTTTATTTTATATTTATAAACCAAATAACGTATATCTTTTAATTTGGATGAAAAGGATAAATAGGTAAAACATATTTAGCCAGTCTAATATATAATAATTTCTATAACATTGGCTTACTACCTTGTACGCTTAAGTTTGATTTAATGTTCCTTCGTGAAAGAGAAACGAGCGAGAATTGCTTGGGCGGAACGGATTCCTTTTAAATAAAATAGGTTTACATTTCCACCAACAATGAGTTTTGTATTTTGTAATTACTTCGCCCCGCTCTTTCTGCTCGCTTCAACTCTTCGTTCGTTTCAACTCTTTCTGCTCGCTCGGTCCTTTCCGCACGACTATTTGTTGGTGAAAATATAAGGATAGAGTTTTCTTTTGCGAGTTCAACGTAGTCGTTAATGTTAATTAATTAAATTTTAAGCTAGGGTACCAAAATAGCATTTCACTATGTACATTTTATAATGACAATTTTACTATAGAGTAGTTTTAAATAATCAATAAACAAAAAAAATGTGCAAATTGTCTGTGAATTTAATTTAAAAAAAACTAGTATATTAGAACTCTACATTATATCTGGTTACAACGGATGTGGTGATAAGCCCGTTCCGTTGGCCCCTGATAACAAAACATTAGGCTGCGAGAGTAAATGAACTCATTACAATATCAATTGACTTACAACATTTTGTCGATAACCTTTAGATAATCTGTCTAAAAAGACCCGTTACTAACTTATCGTATACGTTTTTTTTATTATCATAAAAAAATTGTACTTTGAATGGACATATTTAGAATATTTTATCTTGAAGATGTTTAGAATTCTTAATTTTATTACATTAATTTGGCTATATTGTATATAATAAAACAATTCAGTCACTATTTCTTCTAACATACTCCTTATAGAGCTAAAAATAAACTTTTACTAACGTATTTTGAAAAAATAAAAAGTAAATAATTGAATTAATATACTAAATATGTAAATATTCATATATATAATAATAAATAATAACATAAACTACATATTATGAATGAATCATAGATGAATCGCTCAAAATGGAAAGGCTTTGATTCCAGTCGGGCATAGATTAAACAGCGGTGGACATGTCAAAATTGACAGAAACAAAAAGTTTAAAAGCTCTTTCAATACTCACTTGGGGCTGTCCATCGTTATTGTAGCAGGAAGCAAGTTTCTGTGACCCAATCCTGGGTGTGTGATAGTAATCCTGTGCAAAAGTAATGGATGTAAACGTTAGAAAGTATGTATAAATGGTTATAAATTGTCGCGCCATTTTGTGAGAGCGCGTGCAGCTAGCGTCGACGCGCCTCTGGTCGACCGAGCACTGACGCTTCGCTCGTTTCACAACACTATGTCAAAGAGTATTTTAATGCTCTGAGTCATGTTGTGTTGTCTCTTAGAGGACAGATGTTGATATGGATTGTTAAATAAAGATTTCTTTTTTCTATAATTTTTTATATGTAAATTTCTTCAAAATGCCTAATCCAAGCTTATTAGGTTGGTTTTTTTTAGCCAGGTCTGACTTGCTTATATCTCACCCAGATCAAAAATTAGGACATAAAGGTAAACGACAATCTGTGTTATATTGAAAAGTTAAATAAATATTTATATATTTTAATATTACTTGTCTCGGGTTTAATCAAAGCTTAATTGAGTTTTTTTACACATTATATGCATAAACATTTCTTTCGTATGAACCACAATTAAACTATTTTTAATAACAATATATTTTAAAATCTAAATGACATATTTTAACCAGTTTACGAATACAATATAATCTTTGTGCGTTGGCGGAACACATTTCTAAGCGCGCTATGGCCTCATAGCGACCGTTTTTTGTGAACGAACCTGAAAAGATCTGAGCTTTTGTTTTCTATCAAAACCCACCATGTGCGGTCGTTCATGGGAAAAATGTATAAAAAGAGTAATCCTAAGCTGATAATTTCACTTTAAAACTATTTAAATATTTAATTTAAAAAATACAATTTTTAGTTGAAAATAAAAAAAATTATATTCAAATTTATTATATATTAATATCACATTTTATACATAACATAAATAAATTAAATCCCTATAGATATTCTGAATATTTCTTGTATACGTGATACAGATTACTGTGCATCCACAGTGCTGACGCAGCCGAGTGCATTAGGTCATTGTATAGCTCCGTCTCTCTCTTGCTATAGACTGTCTCACTCGCACTAGGGCTTTATGATCACTTGGATACCTTACCTGACCCCCTCGGACGCAAGTCAACCTTTAATTAAAACTAGCGGAGAAAAAACTTTCTTCACGAATTTGTTAGGAGATCATATTTATCTTATATTTGATTATAGTGCATGAAAGGTCAATAAGAGGCTTTTTTATTTTTATTTTATTTTAATAGTGCATGAAATATTAAAATTATAATAATATTTTTCATTATTCTGATGTAGTAAGGTGCAAACGAATCAAATTAACTTATATATAAGAATAATATTAGTAAGATTTTTGTCTTGTATGGCGAATGTAACCCACACCCAACGCGAGTGCAGCCAGTTTACTTATAATTATTAATAATAATTAAATATTCTAAAAATTAAAGAATGTAATTGTTATATTTTCATAGAAAGCTATGAAATAAAAGTAAAATAATTTAAATAATATGGAAAATTTAAAAAAAGACAACATTAGATCTATCTATATGATAGGATGATAGGATGGGATATTACCCCATTCGGAAAGAAATCAGGCGAAACACGAAGATTTTCAATCATTTTTATTTTTGTGTAACAAACTCGTATAATGATTTAAATTTGCTTAAAGAAAAGTTTTCACTTATTTACTTATATAATTTGGAATTTCATTATCTTATCCTTACAACGCGAAGGGAAGTGACAAATGATAGAGCCAGACCACAGCAAATACAGATATAGGGTTCAAATCCTTACGATCCCCCTTAATAAAATAAGAGAGACATGAAAATACCTCACCAATAACTAGTGAAGCAATCAATATTTGCAAAAAAGTTTACAGTACAAAAAAATATATTATTCACTACGTTTAACATGTGGCGGACATGTGGAAACTTCTTGGAATACATATAATGTTGTTATATTAAATTAGTCCTTAGTTTTAGGGTATAGGGGAAGACAGGGTGATGAGAGCAGTCGGGCAATGGGAGCTATGGAAATTTCACGGAATGCAGGTACATTCGCGCAATCGTGAGCACACAGCTATTTCCGTCAACTACCGACAAACAAAAAATTGCTAATTTCCTTATAGTACTTTAAAGAAGAGACATAATTTAGGGGGAGCTAAATAGTTTTATACCTGTTGATGATTATAATAACGAAAGATCTCATTTAAAGTACGATTTATTATTTTTATATTTAAGAATAATTATTAAGGTTCCCATTTCGCATATGAGTGTTAAATAGGCTCGCATTAACCGCACTTGTTAGGTAATGGGAGCTTTTTTTGTAACTTTTTTGTAAAATTATAATTGTACCTTAGTACATATCTGTGATTGATTATAAACATGACTATAATTTTGTTAAATAATCAAGGTATGAGTCCCTAAGAAAAAAATACAAAAATTTTGACAAATGTGATTTTTATCAACATTTTCCCTCAGTAGGCTCTCATGACCCTGTTCTCCCCTACTTGCGAAGATCATATGAAGGTCGCTTCGTTATTTTAGCACTGAAATTAACAAAAAAAACACTAATAATATCAGAAAAAAAAATTATGTGTTAATCGTTGTTTGCAGTCTCGTAGCATAGAATATTTTCTGGTAATTTGAGAAATTAATTACAGGTACATGAACCTGTCAAATAGAGGGCACTCGTGGCGCAGAGGCATAATGGTGGTTGTGGGTTCGATCCCCACTCGAGACTCTATTTACGGTATGTAACGAAGGAAGGAAGGAAGAAGGAAGGTATTCCTGAAGAAATAGATTCTTCAACACAAAAAAAAAATAAACCAGTAACTCCTGAGATTAGTGCGTGTAAACAAACAAACTGTTCAACTATATAGTATTAATATAGATAAATATAGATATGCAAATATTTTTAAAACATAACTCACTGATAAAGTAAGACCTAATTTTAAGCTAAGCGGAAGCTGATTTTGTAACAAAATGTGTTAGAGGAAAGATAACAGGGGTCAAAGAACTGAACTGATGTAGGAGAGGAGATGAACCTTCATCAAATACGTAAGTATTATATATATAATAATAATATTCTGGTTCAGCACACGTGCAATGAAAATTTTACTATGACCTGCATTATTTAATCATTTTGATAGAAAACTAAAGTACTTTAATTAGATTTTATTTGGTATTTCATATTATTTTTTTTATATTTCTGGCATCTTGCTCTACGTGAAGATATAAGTTAGTTTTCATTGCCTCGTAGAAATCAAATCCATGTCCATCATAAACAGTCTAATATACCAATGGTACCATAACGGATTTAAATTCTATAAACAAAACATAATTGGAATTCGAAGGGGAATTCCCTGAAGTTTATAATTTAATGCTCACTATATATATAAGTGTATGTAAGAAACTACTTGTTAAATAATTTTCTTACATATCGTATAACAGACTAATCGAATACAGTGACCTCATAACACTATGGAGCGCAATGTTTGTTGATTGCATTGTCATTTTATAGACACACTCTCTTACATATCGTTAACTTTTAGCGTATACAATAAAAATATATAATTAAGCGGCCCGCCCTATTACAGGCGGAATTATAAGGAGAATTGAATATAAATTTTTTTGTCGATATTCATGATTTTCTTTATAAGCCTAACAAGTTTTACATATATGTAAAAAAAGTAATCGTTTATATTTTTCTATAATTTGTATAAAAACAGCGGCAAAGCCAATAGGAATTGTCTAACAAAACAAGCGACTATTTTAATTAAATGAAATAGTTGACTGCGACGGAAAAAGCGATGCAACGGAATGTAATTTATTAACTATATTAATATTGTACAGATAAAGGTAAAAAAATAACGATTTATAAAATGTCAGAATAACTTGTTCTATTATTAATTATTTTTTTTCATTATTGTACCATATTGGGGATAATATTGTACCAACGCAACGCCGCAATTATTGCGACTATCACATTGCATCAGGATAGATCCTCCGTCTAACCTGGGAACCTAATGTTAAGACAGTCCGTTCATTAATACACTTCCGTTGCCCACTTTCCGGTGGGCAGCGGAAGTGTATTAATGAACTAAAACTAAGGATTTTTTTGTTTCAAAATCCAGCACTGATTTAATTTCCCGTCTATCTTACGTATGTAGACGTATAGATAGATACAGGAGGTGTAAAGTGACCTGCGTTGTCTCACCCCTTTTGACAGCCCACCTCTGCGCAGTGTTTTTCTCTAATTAGTATTCGGCATAAAACAAAATAGCATAACCTTTAAATTTATTATTCTGAATTGAATTATACTAAATTATGTCTGTTACATTATTTTCATTATCATATTGAAACTGTTTTATTCACAACATAGTACGTTTGATTGATCAATGAAGCTAGAGGAACGTAAAAAGCAAGGAGACCCCCCGAATAGCGTGTATAAAGAGCGTGATGTCAGTGGAAAGCGAAAGAAATATGTAGATATCGTAGTGTTTGGCGCTCTATTCTCCCCGGCGACAATGCTAGAATAGAAAGAAAATACGTCAAGCTAAACAAAATACTATCAGTTTCAATCTACTTATTAATTTTGTATACGTAAAATTAATTAACATTTAATTATATACTAAAAACATAACAACGTTTAATACTTTTAGCGTTAAATGGGCATAATAATAACACGTTATACAGAGTAATTACAAAAAAATAACCACTTTGAAAATATTCTGTTAATTCGAGTGACTTTGTAATGAAATTTAGTGGGTTAGGACCTTTTCCCTATAGACTAAATGGGCACGCAACATTGAGGATAACCCCAGTCATTGTCAACGTCTAATGGTGTTCGGTACAGACATGGATTCTAAGGTAAGCCTTTTATGGAACGACGTATGTATATACTATGTATAGTATTAAATATTCTTAAGTTTTCCGTTTATATGTTAAATTCCAAAAGTCCTTTAGAGATGCTTCGAATTGACTTTACGATTACTTTAAAAAAAATGACAAAGTGCACTAGTGCACAGTGTTTATTATTATGTTTGTAGCTATTCAAGATATTGCGTGTTGAATGGCGGAACTCAACGCCGCACTTTATCTTCTTTTGATAAGAAGCCAGGTTGTAAAATAATTAAGCCACTCGAGTGGTAACTGAACCCAAAACCATACCATTTACAATCAGATACTTTGTCACTGTGCCGCAACGGTCTCGGTATCTTATACTAATATTTTGTTGTAAGAGCAAGGAAAGGGGAATATTGAAGCTGGACCCTCGGCAACGTTCAGGCGCTGATGTTAAGTTAGAACTGACACCTCAGGTATGTATTTAGAAATTATTTCTGTTGTATATTTATGATACATTTGAAAAAACAAGTGAAAAATTAACACTCAATTATTCATTAACATTGTTACGCTATACTTGTTGGTCGTATATTTGAAATCTCTTTATTAAAATTTTAAGAAATTAAGTCGACTTCACGCTGTATTCCGCACATAACAGGATAGGTTGCGGGAACCTAAATTTAAATTAATATTTTATTTCCTCGAGTGGGGATCGAACCCACAACCAGTTGCGTTTACTGCGCCATAACTGGCCTTAAATCCCCATCTGTACTTAAAATGTTTTTTCTCTGGTCTGGACGCATAAAAGCGGAGTTCTCCAGGTTTGATTAAATTGGAGAAGGAAGTGATGTACCATTGTAAAGTGTAAAAATAGAGTGGGAAACAGAACCCAGTGCCCTATGCAGTGTGCCTTAACACTTCGTCCTCTCTGCTCAACCAAATACAATATGCAGGAAAAGTGTCAAATTTAATAAAAACCAGAATCTCCGGTATTGTCTTGTGGTATATCAATAAAATTGATCAAATAAAAAGTGTGTACTAACTAACTAATACAAATAAAATGTTTAATTAAATGATGACATGCCCTACATTTCCACTTACGAGTTCGTATATGACCAGAGAGAGACGTTCTTAAATGAACGTTCAGACGTTTCAGGTGTTCTTAAATTGATATTTTCATTTCTTTGCTCTGGTCTCGATGCAAAGCGCTGCGTTGAGTTTCGCCAAGTGTCTTAACACTAGGTTCCCTCTGCTTACCCTACAATGTGCGCAATACAGCGTGAAGTTAGTTTAATTCTTAATTTATATTTATGGCGGCGTTCATCAAAAAGTGGGAGAAAAGAGAAAAAATGTTTATAATGATTTTGATTATTTAAATCGTTTAATCAAAAGCTTTACAAAAATATTTGAAAAATACGCGCTAAAAAATAACGAAGATTTGATGAAACCTATTTATTTTATTGTACTCCAATAAATGATACACATAAAATGTTTCTAACATAAAAATTAAAATATAGCCTTATAATACCAATTATTTATTATCCATTATATATCACATTTTCCTTTTGTTCGTGAAAAATCACCTCTTAATTATTATGCGGTGTGCTATAAAAAGAGGGATTAGGGAGGTGCTAGTTAATGGAATGAGCTACAGGGTTGCGTATCAAATTACTAATTTGTTCAGATTTCCATGGCTTTTAGTCCATCGCCCATTTTAATTGTATATAGATTTACTTAACCCATTAACGAAGGCGTTGTCAACTGTTTACATCTGTTTCTACCTAAAACAACTGTAGACTGTAGGTATCTATTTGGTAGAGGCGTGTAGTTATTTTAATTTTATATAATAAAATAAAATCTGATTAAATCAAATATTTTTTTACGATCAATTAGAATCGTTGCAAATATATAAAGAGATATACAAGATATCAACCCTGAATGAATAGTTAATCTGAATCAACAATTAGCGGGCAGACATTGGCGTTAAAAGACTGACGGTTCTCTGTCACGGCACTCAAGGTGTGTTCTGCTTTGAGAAATGCCTTAGATATTTTTACAAATTTTATATCTAAAAAGGTATTACAACATAATTATAGTATTAAAGTTATAGATTTTTTTATAGTTGCACGCCACATATTAGGGTATGTATGGGGTATTCCACATATTAGGGTAAGCAGAGGGAACCCAATATTCCACTGGTCAGTTTTCAAAACATAGCGTGTTGAGTGGCGAAATTCAACGCCGCGAGTTGTAGATATTATTACAATAGCAGTATTTTCGGTGTACAGTTCTTTATATTTTGTTATGCCTACATCAATAAATATTTTTATAATACTGTAGACAAATATTGTACTAAATATTATATACAATTTTATTGTTAAAGTAAATGGCCCAAAATCTAAGATGGAATATCACGATTTGTTTGACTTCTTTAATCTATACATATACTTATATAGATAATAAAAAGGAAACCCAAAGGTTATTGTCACTAGATTTAACACTACAGTGTGGCACTTGCCTATATTATTGGACAAAGGCGCTACGCAAAACACCAGAACGATGCTATAAATCGTTTAATTAATTGGTGTGCGACCCCAGCTCCTTCCACCGGCTCCCGATACGAAACAGTTCGACTGTGGGACTCTCACAGTGAAGGTGCTTAATTGGTAAAAGAGAACTATATTCAAATTAAATTGATATCAATTAAAGTCTGTTATTTAAATTTATTTCAAATCGCGTAAAAAACCATATAAATTATACTTTATATTAAAAGTTCTAAATATTTTGTGATAGTAAGAAAAAACCTTACACAATTACAATTATTTATATCAATATAATATAAGTCATGCCTTTTTTTATGTATAGGCATCATATGAACGGCCTCCGTCCTCGCCCCAGCCGTCAGTGGATCGTCTGTCAGTAACTTGGGCTGATCCCGGGAGCATGGCCTCGTCTGGAGTAAATCTCTTCCATTTGCCATCCGAAACGACTCCTAACACCGAAGTAAAATTCTCACCTTCCACAGGAGGTATAGCATATTTTTTTAAATTAAAGGATCTGAAGCATACTAGATACCTATTGGCTTATCTCTAAATATGCTTACAACTAAATAAATTAATATGCTTCTAGACAAAGAAACTAATTCATCAAATACATAATTCGGTTCTCGATCTCGTTACATTATGGTAAGAATGCCTTAAACACTTATTTCTCTTTCCTCCAGTCTACTACAAATGTTAGAATTTTATCTCATAAAATTAATTAGTAACCATAATTATTGCTTGATAGATTCATTTAAAATTTCTAACAATATTCCAATTAAGATGGCTCCGAAGATGAAGACTATTCTGCAAGTCTCAGCGCAGTTCTTCGTCAACGTCGGGCAAGCGTAAGGCGCTCGCGTAAAGGTAGAGCAAGGCGGCCATCATCGCCTTTCCTGCCTGATGAGACGCGGTCTCGGCGACGGTCTTCAGTGTTTACCACTAGCTCGGGCGAGTAAGTAATACTTTTATACAATACTAGCGGCCCCCTCGCGGCTTCGCCTGCGTGAACTACGTTATTATCAATTTCTGTCTCCATGAGTACCTACGTCCTATAAGAGACGTCCATGCAAAATTTGAGACTTCTAGCATTTGTAGTAACGAAGTTCCATACAAACTTTCAATCCCAAAAACAACCCCTTAGAATTCGAGTATTGCAAATTCCCGCCTTAGCGAGCACCTACGTCCTATAAATAACTCCTATGCTAAATTTGAGATTCCTAGCACATGTAGTTTCTGAGATTTCGTGATGAGTGAGTGACCTTTCGATTTTATATATATAGATAACACTAAGAATGTATATAATTAATAATAAACATTACAGCACGGCTATATCAATTGACGACCAGCCGGTGGTCTCTCAGGAACAAATCTTTGAAAATATACATCTACACAAAGAAGTCCTAGGCTCAGTAAAGCAACAACCGCTAGGAATGAGAAGGAAGTTAAAAATCGTTCATCAGGTAAGGTATTCAATTTTTGGGTCTAGCTTGATTAATTTTTCGAAATATAAAATTTATTATCTTTTATAGGCAAAAGGCTACATAAAACGACACGAAGGACAGTTGCAAGAAAGACTTGCCCAGTCTAAAAGTACTAAGGACATTTATGCAAGATTCAATATTCTATTTGCAACAGTAAGGTTATTTATTACTTTATTTTTAATTTAATCATTTATTAACATACAACTAAAAACTTAAATATACTTTGAAGAAATGGCAGCAACTGAAAAGGGAAGCAGCAAACACTTCCAATCTTCTTATACCTTGGGAACTAAGAATTAAAGAAATCGAATCACATTTCGGCTCCGTCGTGGCTTCATATTTTACATTTCTAAGATGGCTATTTTGGGTAAATTTAGTTATCGGTTTCATACTTCTTGTCTTTGTCATCATTCCTGAGGTAAGCTAATAGTTATTTACATGCTTTGCATTTATAAAATTTATACAGAGAACAGGGTCTAACTCTCAGCTAAACTCTCTTAACTCTCTCTCTCTTAACTAAACTCTTTCTATGTATTTTATATTTTAAAAAAATCCTAGATGCATATTGCATACAACTAGATATCCAATGAATCGAATTATTTATTATTGTTTATAAAACAATTTTAGTGTTTGACGGCAAATCCTAAGCAAGACGGGGAAAGAAAGATAATAATGGAAGAAGAGCGTCAAAACTCTACGAATCTTTTGACTCTTTGGGAGTTCGAAGGGGCATTAAAATACTCACCGATATTTTATGGCTACTACAGCAATGTAGAACGCGCCGAATACAGAATGCCACTAGCTTATTTCCTGACTGGCCTCATAGTCTATATTTATAGTTTCGTTGCCATATTACGAAAGTAAGCTATTATACTAAAACGCTATAAACTTAAATTCGTTTGTAACGTCTTTATTAGTCTTCAAAAAACATAATAAGATATACTTTTATAGAATGGCTGAAAACTCTCGCATGTCTAAGTTGTCTGAAAAAGAGGATGAATGCATATTTTCCTGGAAACTTTTTACTGGATGGGACTACATGATTGGTAACGCTGAAACAGCTCATAATCGAATCGCATCTGTAATTTTAGGGTTTAAAGAAGCTTTACTAGAGGAAGCGGAGAAAAAACGAAATCTAAGAAAGTAAGTTCTTAAAGCTATTTCATTTGGTATCTTAGACTATACACGAAGACCTCAAAATGAGTGCAAGATAATAAGTGTGCACTAGTACTGGTGTGACAACTTTATATTATTAAGTACATTTTATTGCTGCAGTTGGCGAACTATATCACTACGAGCTTTGGTAAATATCTGTGTTGTTATTCTTCTGATTGTGTCAGCCTATGCCGTTGTCACCGTTGTATCTCGATCAGATGACAATCTTAAAGTTAGAAGTTGGTGGAGAGAAAACGAAACAACTATTGTGGTAACGGTGATATCTATTACATTCCCATTATTTTTTGAGCTTCTTGGCATGTTAGAAGATTATCATCCAAGAAAACAGTTAAGACTTCAACTTGCTAAGTAAGTGAGTTTTAATAAAAATATATTCGATATAATGTATGTAATGTGTTCAAAATAATTCTTAACTAGTGCTTTAAATTTGTATTACAGAATTATGTTGTTAAATCTTCTGAATTTATATTCTCTCATTTTTGCTATGTTCAGTAAGATCGAAGGTATGAGTAGAGACTTAGTATCATTGCAGCCAACTTTACACATGAACGTAACAATTATTCCTATAATGAACACGAGTGAGTCTCTAGATGCAACATTGCAAATGACATGTTTAGAGATAAGGGTGCCTTGTTCCCCCTGTGCTGCGACTGTTTCTAACCAGGTGTTAGACCTATCATCATTTATAAATACTTTCGAAAATATAAATTATCACAATTTTATAGCTCGTAATGACGACAATAAAGATAGCTCAAGTTTACGAAGACGTTACTTACGTAATATTGCCAATGATATATTAGAAGTAAACATTGATTCTAAAGATGATGAAGAGGCGTTATTAAAAGAAATTGAAAGAATAAGAAGTTTGAGTAAGATTTCAGCCTCAGATGACGCTAATGATGATGATTCTGAAATAGGTGATCCAGATTTCTATGATAATTATGATACTTCGTCTTCAATTGAGATAAATTTATCTTCAGCTTCAACAGAAACCTATAAAGGATATGGATATACAATTCAGTCAACAGAGTCAACAGATGTACCAATATTGTCTACAACACAAAGTAGTGACGACACTGAATCAAGTACTTCATCAAGTTACTATGAAACGACTATCTTAAAAGACAGTAATCTATCAGAAATTATTTCAAGTACAGATATGATGTATTATCCTACAGAACATACTAGCTCTACCAATTTTGACATAACATCAACAACCAACATGACCGAATATTCTACTAATGCAGATACTACGTACACTAATACAGATTTTATCACAACCACTGAATTTAAATATTTAAGTACAAATGAAACAAACTTTGTTATAGATACAAGTTCTGCAAAATACGAAACTTATACAGTAGACGATGTAGACTTATTTACAACTACAGATGAATCAATTACAACTGAAGAAGCAATAACATGTGTAGATATAACATTTAATTGTTCCATAAACTGTGGTAATATAAATATTACGAAAATATTCTATATGTCTAAATGTAAAATTGTAGACATAAAATGTTATGTTACCCAATGCAGTCCCTTAAGAAATAATTTGGAAGATATGAAAAGAAATGGAACTAATTCTTCTATAGTTGACGTTGCATATATGGATGTAAATAATAGAAAGATGTATAATTTAAGTAAGGAAACAAAAAAGAAACTGTTAAAATTGTGTTGGGAAACTATGTTTGGCCAAGAATTAATTAAACTTACCATGATGGATTTAGTAAGTAATGAAGTTATTTCAAAATAATTCTGTATAACAAAGTTATTATAGATTTAACTAAGAAATATATTTACAATTTTCAGGTGTTCGTCGTACTAGGGACATTATTTACTGATTTTTTTAGGGCTTTATTCGTAAAGTATATGAATAAATGTTGGTGTTGGGACTTAGAAAAGAAATTTCCAGAATACGGAGATTTCAAGATAGCTGAAAATATCTTACATCTCATCAACAACCAAGGCATGGTTTGGATGGGAATGTTTTTTTCACCAGGGCTCGTAGTCCTAAACGTTTTTAAGCTAATGATAATGATGTACCTTCGTTCTTGGGCAGTCATAACATGTAATGTCCCACATGAAGTAGTTTTTAGGGTATCTAAAAGTAATAATTTTTATTTGGCATTACTTTTAACGATGCTATTTTTATGTGTTTTGCCAGTTGGGTATACTATTGTATGGGTTACACCTTCTTGGCATTGTGGTCCATTTTCGGAATATGACAAAATTTATAAAATATTAACAAGTAACATTTATAAAATATTACCGAAAAGTCTCAATTTTGCGCTTAAATATATAACTTCTCCAGCTATAGTTATACCTCTACTGGTTTTACTAATTCTAATCATATATTATTTGACATCATTAACAAATTCATTAAGAGAAGCAAATAATGATTTAAAGGTAATATACTATTCAATAATTTGAAGTATTTTATCATACTTTATGTCGTGTTTTCATATAGAATATTAATTTTATTATAAATATACATTAATACATTATTTTATTTTTTTATAGATACAATTAAGGCGTGAAAGAACAGAAGAACGACGTAAAATGTTTCAATTAGCAGATACAAGAAGACGTGGAGGATCGTCATCTATAGACAACACCCCATTTGCTAGATGGAAAAAGGCATTACCATCCCTGCCACTAACTAAGTCTATAGACTCCGATGATCGCAAATCTGTAGTGGATACCAATAAAGAATCAAAGAAAAGTATTAAAAATAAAAGTAAGATTGTCTTAGTATTTAATTATTTAATTCATATACATTTAATTCAAATAATATTATTTCAAATTTGATATATAATTATGTAGTCGAGTCGATTTCAGGTGGTATATTTGCAAGGATAGTTGGTCTAGCTCTGGACAAAAAATGTAATGAGGAAACTTCTAATGTTACTGTAGAAAAACAGAGTATTGATGAAGAAACTGACAATGGTTTTCACGAAACTTTGCCTAGAGAAATTTTAAAAATGAGAGATATTACAATCGCTAAAAATTCAGATCTCAAAAAGAAAAACAGCGTAGAATTTAAGACAATTGAAAACTTTAATACTCATTCAGAACATGTCACAAGAGACGATTTCAAAGAGAAAGATTCTTCAATATTCAGATTAGAAGAAAATAAAAATGAGGATATAAGTGTTACAGTAAGCAATACAAAAGAAAAAGGCACAAATGAGTGTATACCGCAAAAGAAACACGATTCCAGTGAAAAGTTTAAGCAAAAACAGCAAAGCTCCGAATCAAGCAATTTATCAAAAAATAACGACTCTATAGGATCTGTAATACCTGTTATTACAATTAGTACTACTGAGAGTGACGATGAGGTCTTACAAGGTGCAAAAAATTGTAAGGCAAGCGTAAATACCGGTAAAGAAAAAGAAAACCGTCGAGAGAAACCTATCGAATCAAAAAGTAGAGAACAGAAACAGAGAGGTAATTTGAAGAGAAATAAAAATTGCTCTGACTTAAAACTATTACAAAGACAAGGCAGTGTGGACAGCATTAATGAAAAAAATCCTAAAGAAAAGAAAGTTGAAGATACAGGATACAAATATCAATACTCCTTATAGAATCGTTAAAATAAAAAATACACCAATTAGACGACTATTCATATTAAATATTCATACTTCTATATTACTACTAAATATTTATATTTAATTAATAATAGTTTAATGAACCATTCCATTTCATTTGTATATTATTAAAATATTTTTAACTGAAATACGTAATGTATATGAAATACGTAATGATTTACATTCTTTCTTGAAAGTGAACATATTATATTTTACATATATCGATTAATTAGTTAAAATTTTAATTCTGCTATATTTTCTATATATTTTGAAAAAGGCATATTTTTCACAGCAATTCTAATAATCTGTAGCTAATTATGTCATAATAAAATAAAATGACAAATATATTTACATATAGAGGGCTAGTTTGTTGCATAGTTTATTTTTATGTATTATTAATCCAAGAATCATTTTGTTCTTTATTATCACGTTTTAAGAATCGCTATGAATATATTCCACAAGGGAGAAGTATAGACGTCTTTACTGAGGATTTATACGATTTTGAATTTATAAATACTGATCCTATAGTTACAAAGAAAATTTTTCTTGAAACCTATGCCACTTTAGACTTACAGGATAAAAAAATGAATACAGTAAGTTTTAAAACGATTACCCAACTCGATACCAAAAGTGACATGGACTATGAAATTTCTCAACTTAATCTAAATATTTCTGCAAAATTAAAACATTTATGGGATCACTGGACTTTCACGAGTTCTCTTAAATTAAGACCAACTATTAAGTTTAATCTAAACCCTGAAATTTCTACTACAAAAAGTGAAGAAATTAAGCCTATAATATTCCGTCCCACTATGTCAACTATGCAAAGTGAAAAAACTATACTTTTTATTTTTCCTACCAACACAATGTCTACTAGAAGAAGTGAAAAAACTAGGCTTATATTTTTTTCTACTAACATTACGTCTACTAGTAAAAGAGAAGAAACTAAGTTTATAATTTTCCCTACAAACACTATGTCCACCAGAAGAAGTGAAAAAACTGAGCCTATCATTTTTCCTACCAAAACGATGTCTACTACACGAAGTCAAAAAAATAAGCTTTTAATCTTCTCCATGAACACTATGCCTCTAAATTTTTTAAGTAAGTTTATTATGCATATAATCTTAATATTGTCACATTAAATTTTGATATATTTTATTTTAATTTGGCTACTTTAATTATATATATTTAACATTGTTTTTAAGCAGAAAAAATGTCACCGACAAAAGCAATGACTCTTAGATCTTCATCTACTATCAAAAGTTCTTCATTTAAAACATCGTCATATCCTTGGATAAATTTCAGAAGAAGATCAAAATATACTAGCATGACTACAATACGGAATACAATTTTCAGGAAAAAATCTAAATCAACTACAAAGCTTACTAGAGAAAAACCATTTAAAAAATGTAGGAAAACTACAATAGCAACAAATAATACTATTGAACTAAACTCAACTTTACCTGCATTTATTGAAAAACTACTTCGAGCACCAATAACATCATCGTGTTACTTATGTGGTCTCAATGAAACTGAATTTCCTGTACCAGATTGCTATAATATATTCCAAGGGCAGGATCAAAGATTTAGTCTGAGACGAGAGAATTTCGAAGTAACATGCATTCATAGTAAGAAGGTACGCCACGTTAAAAATACTTATTACGGTCCTTGGTACCGAGGCGGGTGTTTTAAAAGATTTCTAGACGTAGGCATCGAATACAATGAGAGAGGATGCCGTACTTACGATCCAATGGAAGGGAAAAGCTTTGCATCTGAGCGCTTAGCGAAATTAGAATATTTACTAAATAATGTAGAAGATGGGTGTGTTTCTAGTCCTCATGCTTCGTTGACACCTTTCAATCGAGCCATATCACTTTACACGCATTACCATGTATGTGTATGCAACGAAAACTATTGTAACAGCGCAATTAAAATATCTGAATGTAATATGCATATCAATCAAATCATATATACATACATATTTTTACTTTCCATTTTGTAATTAATTATTTTATTCATGTTGATGTATGCTTTGCAACAGAGATGAGAGAATGATTAATATTCATTCATTCTTTATATTTTTTATTTATTATATATAATTTTTGTAAATCTTTTTCTTTATGTTATTAAACCTATTAAACAATCAAAACACGTCTAGTTCAATATAAAAAAACCTAACCCTCATATCAAAAATTAAACATACAACAACAACCGACAAAATTACTAAAAATACAAAAATGCCACAACAAAAACAAAAAGTTTCTATATGAAAGCGACGCAGATGCTGAGAGGCTGAGGCTGAACAGGTCGCGGCGCGTGTATCTTACTCTAAGCTGATTAAAAAAATAATGTGAGCCACCCTTCCCGGCGGACGGCGGGTGATATGAACGTTCGACTTCAATCCGCGACGGGCCGGCGCACGCGCAACATGGCGCGCGTTGTCGTGCTAATATTAGCTTACACAAGCGTCGCGTACGCAGAGATATTGACACCTCCGTACTTCAATCTTGCACTTGGAAAGAGAATCACTGCGACGGCGACATGTGGAGATGAGAGCCCGGAGTTGTACTGCAAATTGGCCGGCGCCAACGCCGATCACGACGAACGTGTTATACAAGGACAGGTAATTTCCTTTTGTTTTTGTTTCTTAACTTAAAATTGTCCAAATTATACTGATATAATACTTAAACTTTTCATCTTCATGTATCTGGTGTAAAAATAGATATTTTGTTTGCTTTTTTTTTCAATATATTATATAAAATATTATTTGAACGACATACATATCGTTATTTACATTATTGCGCTTAGTATGCATCTTTTATTTTGATCGTCTTCCATAATATTATAAACTGGTCCAATTTATGAAGAGTTATATAAAAATATATAACCATTATGGAAATAATCCTTATATTTACAACCACGTTGAAAATTATGAGTAATTTAATATATTATTTATTTAAATATATTAGTCAATAGATAGTCCTAAGTACACGCGTAACATTAAAACAATGTATAGTATCTATTAAAATATGTTTATAAATTCACGCATCAAATTTTTGATAATACAGGTCATATGATAAGTAAATAAAAAGCTAGCGTTGCGCCATATTATTTCTAATAACTGTATGAAACTTGCTAGAAGATTTTTTGTGTCCTCCGATTTAAAATTTAGAGGTACCCTGATATATAATATTTATTAATAGACAATAATACATAGTAATTTTAAAAGTTTATTTTAAAATGTATAATATAACAAAATTGGTTTAATACAAAATATATTCGGCGACCATCAAACCACTACTGCCGGCCTACTGTAAATTAGATAAAACTTGGCACGATAGCTTATCGCGCGTCCTGTTGTACCATCCTGACAACCGATAACTTACTCCCATGAGTCTACCGAAACCACTACTTGTCATTTTATATATTATTATTGATTATATCGAATTACTTGCTAACTTCCATTTGAATTATTATTAATAATAAGTACTTATTCCTATTATTTATTTATTTTTTTTATTAAAATTAGTTTATGAATATGTAGTTGAAATGTTTTAGTTAGTTATGACACTATTTTAATTTTGAAAATTAACACGTGATCGATTGTACCAATTTTTTATACAAAAATATTATTAGCTTTCATAAAAAATATATAAAAACAGTTAATATTATAGTGTATTCACACAAGTTAAACTTAAAGCTCAAGAAAATCTTTACTTAATGCTAAAAAAAGTCATAGCTAAACTAAATTAAATATAAAGTTGTAGGTACACTAAATTCGCCGCCTTCGATGCCGATAAAAGAAATCTTCATTCATGGTCTCCTTAGATATAGAGTTCAGAGGTGACATGATTATTTCAAGCGTACCGAATAGGTCGTTAGACTTCTCTTATCGAATACACAGCCGTTCCTTTTTAATTGCTACTACAATTTTTATACATACATTGTATTCCGATGAAAATTATTATTTTTTGGCACAATCATGATTTTATTTATTTGCAAATATATTCTGAGTTTCTCTTCGCCTACCAGTTTGCTCTGGCTTGGCTACACTATGGTCGTTAGTTCTAATTTTAATAAATATTATGGCTATGCCTATATAGAGACGAACGACGATTGTGCTTATATAGAGACGTCACTCTGTCAACGACGCAAAATATAGACATACGTACCTACTTTATTTTATATTGCATAGTAATAAGTGTAAACTGTTGACTCATTATAAAGTAAAATAATTCTTACTTCCAAAATCCTTGCCGTTGGCTGTTACGTTAGACTATTCTATTATACTATATACATATATATATCTCTGGCCTGCTAGATATTAAGTGTAAAGCTAAAAAAATACATATAAAAATATGAAAAAAATATAAAAATAAACATTTTGAACGATTTCAATCCACTCATATTAAATAAAATCGACATATATCTTCTCAAAATCATATCTACGAATGAACCCTTAACTTTTGTCCTTTAATTCATTCATAACTTTCCGCTTCCTGGCGAACGAGGCACGCACAACTTGAATGAAGGAACCCGTTCTTACGTTCCCGTAGAAACAAACAATTCCAGAAATTGTAATTTAGGACCATTTTGCCTAACTCTCGTTCAGTTCAGTTTCGGCTTGCCTCTCGTCTCGTAAATTTTTTTACGGACATGTGGTCGCCAAATGCGCCCGCGCATCTCGAAGGCAAAGCATTCTTTTGTTTCTCTTAAGCCGCTCACAATGGATACGTAAATTGAATGTGTTTTTTGTCGGCACAACCTCTTCGCGTGTTTTGAGAAAAAAGAAATAGTTTATGAATGGTTGGTTGGATTTATTGGGTGTTTTTAAATGAACCATTTGCAGTTGCAGATTGTTTGACGATGTAATATTGTCTGGATGTTGACAATTTGCAAAGTTTGCACTTTAATTATATATAGATAGTTATAATAAACAAATATTTATGTAGAGTTCTCTAAGTACATTTATTTAAAGGCTTTTTTAATCTGTAGGTTTATTTTACTGCTAATTATCTGTTGCTAGTAGATACTATCTTGCGTATTCAGTTAGGACTATTAATTGTTTTATTTATTTTGCATTAACTGTAGTACATAAAATTAAATGTAACAATAATATGGAATAAGCGTACATAATGCAATAGCATTCCTAAGTGTGGAATAACACTTTAAAACTGTTAAAGTAATATAAGTAACACTTGTTTCACTTGTTTTTGTACAGGTTTGTGATTTCTGCGATGCCAAAAGTGACTCGAAGAAACACCCGCCTGAATATGCTGTGGATGGAATGGAGACGTGGTGGCAGAGTCCGCCGCTTTCTAGAGGCATGAAGTATAATGAAGTCAACCTGACTATCGATCTTGGACAGGTAACATACGTTTATAATATTTCATAATTATATAATCATTCAACAATAATAGATTTAGAATATTTTGGAAAACTTCTTAAATAAACTGATCTTAATAAAATTAGATTGTACCTATATCTCCTCATCGCACCTTAAGTGTATCTAAATACAACTCGTATCTGCCAATTGGATTAATAACAATTTCTAACCTTAAAGAGGCCAATCGTGGCGTAAAGGCACAAAGTGTGCTGCAAAATTTCCTGGTCGTGGAATCGATCGCCACTCGAGATAAGGAAGTATTTATTCAAATTTACTTTTTAACTCTTTACTTCGGTCTGGTGTCGAGGCAAAGTGCGGCGTTGATTTTCACCACTCAATGCGCAATGCCTCCAGATTTCGGCGGAAAGTGGGGACCCGAGTGTTTTAACATAAGGTTCCTTCTGCCCAAAAATGTTCAATTTGATTTTTACTTTGTTATGGATTTTATACATTATGAGGGATATGCATTTGGTAAGAAAGGCACAGTATCGATTAAACTGGAGGGAGGTCACGTCAAAATCATGGGAACCCACCGTAGGGCATTTATGAAGAGTTTGAGGAACGTGGACGAGTGGTTAAAGGGGAATGCAGAGACCGTAGGGTTAATCGTTCCGTTCTCTCTGGCTACCACATCAAGGACAAAGCGTGAAACTAAAAACAATGACGCATACTCAGAAAGATGCTAATGAGATATTCCTCTCTTCTCGGCTTTATCATATTCGAAACATTTCGTGTTAATAAAATAAAAATACTGAAGTATTTTAAATGAAAATCATCACCTCAGACAATTACACACCTACTGTGCCCAGCAGTGATGACCTGCTTGGTTGAACATTGAAATATGAGACATGGTTCTAATAAAATGATGACATAAATAATGACTATAATAAGGTTTTGCCTTGCCTACTCTTATATTTTGGTATATGACAATATAGAATATAAAACTTAAAATCAAATCATTATTTATTTAACTACGTTTCGCATTTAACACCTAAAACTTAGTGTGTCTATACTGCTACAAATACTTACTATATGCATAACTCCTAACGGTTGCCTCATCCTGGTTCCCGAAATAGTGACATTATTGCTGAAAGTGCGTCGACCTCTGCCTATGGAACTACACTGGAGGACAAAATTATTTTAGCTTCGTGATTCTCTAAAAGATTAGAAAAACTTAATAATTACAGATTTTGAGTGCCGAGCGAATAATAATAAATACTTTGATCGTGCTATTATATTCAATATTCTCAATAACAATATTATTAATACTAATTTTGATGTATGGGAATATTGGGATTATTTAATGTTTTAAGTTTTAATGTGTTATTAGATTACTTAAAATAAATAAAAGCATAATATGTTTAATAAATTTGACAAATTTTCACTTCATTTAACATCCAAATAAGTTATTATATGTATAAAATTACAATATACGTTAATTATGAATCTTGCTAATTTTATACTTTTCTTAAGTGCGATACTTAAGAAAAGTATAAAATTACACTTTTAAAATAACACTTTTATTCTATTGTAAATTAATAAAATAAATTAAGATTTTTTTTCAGCGAAAGTAATTTAGTTACTTTAGCTTATATAAGTAAAATTTGCAAAATATTATTTATATGATATAATAAAAATGTCTAAATTATTATAAAAAGCTTAGCGAAATAAAAAATATTAAGATTTTACGTTACAAAATGCGCTGCGAATATATAATACAGAAGGGGCCATTAAGTTATGCGAATTTTAAAAAATCATAAAAAAGAAACTACAAGGCTTTGGACTTTATTTATAATAAAGTAAACACATGGGAATTTTATTTTTTTCAAATATCTTCACTAAAATGTTTACCATCCAAACGTACACACTCCTCGAATCTGAAGCTCAAATTCGTAAAAACTCGCTGGCACTTCGCTCGTGGGATAGCGGACATTTACTCGCAAATGTTGTTCTTGAGCTGGGCTATTGTCGTCGGTTTATTGGCATAAACGCGGCTCTTGCGGTACCCCCAGAGAAAAAAATCCAGTGGCGTGAGATCTGGGCTCCGAGAAGGCCACGGAATTTCCCCTCAACGCGATATCAGTTTTCCAGTAAACATTTAGTTTACAACTGCTAAGGACTCATTGGATATATGCGATGTCGCGCCGTCTTGTTGAAACCAGCTCCTGTTGTTGTAGGCTTCAAAATGCAGTTGTGCGAAGAAAAAGTTACGTAACGATCAGAATTTACTGTTACGGTTTGGCCATTCTGACGTCGCAACTTCGCTTACAGTTTCTTCCGTTCATATTTCAACTTTCAACCCCTATTTCTTTATCCCTTTAGAATTAATATTTTTTTACAAAAATAAGCATCTATAGATTAGTTTGCATCATATTCTCGACTACTATAGTAGTAATTTTATTGTTTAGTTATTATAAAATGCTTTTGCGAAGATTAAAATATGTTGAACATTCAAAATCTGTAATTTATTTTCCTCTTTAATTAAAAAAAAGATCCTCAAACTATTTGATATTAACAAAAACATAAGCAATTAATTAATAATCCTAAGTAATATATGTTATGTAATCAGAGAGGTTCTAGGCACTATATTATTACAAAGCTTTCCCCCATTAATAGTAAAACTTAAACTATACAATCTCTTCTTCTTCTACACTTTCTTGTCTTCTACACTTTCCGTCCGAATCCGTGTTTCTTGACTTTGTTAAGCTTGTGATATATTAACAATCACTTCTCTATATATATAATAAAATATTAAAGAATTTTGTCTGTACGTTTAGTATTTTTGACTGGAATGGATAGAGGGGCATTTAAAAAGAATAATAGAAAGTAAAAAAAAATGTTTTTTATTTCTTGTCTGTCTGTCTGTATGTATGATCGCGCTAATCTCCGAGAGCACTAAAACTTTTACCAATTGCTTTGTTTTAACTCACGTCTAAAGTTTGTTTCATCAAAATCGGTTCATTAAAAAAAAGTTATCAGCATTTGAATGAACTCAAGGCATGCCTGCAAATATATAGCAATCTATATCTATACTTACACTTATAATAAATCTGTATTTGTTTGTGATAAATCTGTATTTAAGTATAACCGGCTGGAAACAAGGAAGAAATGTTCTCAATTAAATATTTTCGATTCGATATTCGATCCATTTATTCGATTAATTATTTTAGATTCGATTTCGATATTGGTTTATTCGATTCGTTTTGAGTATGTTTTGTAATATGCAATCATTACAGTTATTTTACAAATAATATTATAAATCCTTACACAAAACAATAATTTACCATTTAAGGCTGTTTCCGAACGACTAAATTAAATTATTCATTGACATGTTGATGTCTGCCAAAAGTGCCAAATGTGTTGACATTTGACTGTCAGTCACTTCTGTTTATTAAATAATGAATTACTTAACTTATAAACATGAGTATAATTCTTATACTCACGTTACCGAAAGGCTTTGGATATTACTGTGGCATGGATTCTGGAATCAGTGGGAATGAATCTGCAGACTCTTGTGTTAAATTAGCCATCCAGTGTGGCACTATAGATCACTTTTCTATACCGGCTCAGGATCTGTTGTCTCTTGCTTAAACTCATTTGGATGTGTCGTGGACTAAATTCTGGGATTTGTCAAAATCTCAGAAAGGTATGTAGTATGCCACTATACAAACCAATATCCCAAGGCGACCTTGGTTTTTGGATTATATCAACTATTTGTCGTTTGCGCCTTGGGCATGCATGTACGCCTGTGCACCTAGCCAAGATCAGGGTCAGGGACCACTCACGATGTGAATGTGGCTTGGACGAAGATTCTGCTTCCCACATCCTCTTAAATGTCCTAAATTAAACCATCCCTTATATGATGTCCTTCCTTATAAAGTTCCCTGCCCTCTTAATTTTCGATGTCATGTTAATGTTTGTGTTTAATCCTTTATGTTATTTTTTATGTAAATATATTAGTTCTAACAATATTAAGCTATAAACTAACATTTGTAAGATATTATTTATTACTAAGCTATGTTTTGTATATACTCTAATCTATACTTATAATAAATCTGTAGAAAAGTCATTTCTGTACATTGAAAATATAAAAAAAAATAGCTAGGGTGTTAAAGGACAATTAACAGAATCCATTTCCAGCATTTTTGGAATTTTTGTCTGTTTGTCTGTTTATCTGTTTGTCTGTTTGTCTGTTTATGTGATCATGTATCACGTAAAAAGTACACAACAAATTTAATCAACTTTTATATATAAAAATTACAAGTAAATCAGAGTAGGTTTTACTGTTTATTTCATTGTAATCGCTTCACTCTATCATCAAAAGATATAAATATTTAATGTTTTCAAGAAGTTAATATTGGAGATCTATTGACAACAAATAGTAAGTACTAATGAATCTTGATAATTACTTCGGGAGAAATATTATTAATTTTAAAATTTTAGCAAAATATAGTTTTTAATTATTCATACTGAGAAAACGGTATGTTTTGACTATGATCGAACGGTGACAGTTTAACTATTAGCACAATAGAGGGCGCTCTGGCAAGATTCTCTGGAAGAAAAGAATTTGGAAACGTTTTAATTAAATGACTGTTGATAAAAATATAAATAAAATTAAATAGTCTGTAAAGGGTAGCAAAATATAGTTTTTGATTATTTATACTGAGAAAACAGTATGTTTTAACTATGATCGAACGGTGACAGTTTAACTATTAGCACAATACATGGCGCTCTGGCAAGATTCTCTGGAAAAAAAAAGAATTTGGAATCGTTTTAATTACATGACTGTTGATAAAAAATATATACATTTTTAAGCAAATTTGTTCATAGTAAAAACTACTGAATCTATCTTCTATATATATAAAATCGAAAGGTCACTCACTCATCATGAAATCTCAGAAACTACAAGAGCTAGGAATCTCAAATTTTGCATAGGAGTTATTTATAGGACGTAGGTGCTCGCTAAGACGGGAATTTGCAATGTTCGACTTCTAAGGGGTTGTTTTCGGGGTTGAAAGTTTGTATGAAACTTCGTTACTACAAATGCTAGGAGTCTCAAATTTTGCATGAACGTCACTTATAGGACGTAGGTGCTCGCTAAGACGGGAATTTGCAATGTTCGACTTCTAAGAGGTTGTTTTTGGGGTTGAAAATTTGTATGAAACTTCGTTACTACAAATGCTAGGAGTCTCAAATTTTGCATGGACGTCACTTATAGGACGTAGATACTCATGGGGACAGAAATCAATAATGACGTAGTTCACGCAGGCGAAGCCGCGGGCGGGTCGCTAGTTATATATATATTTTAATTTTATAGATGAAGGCAGCACTTTGACTAGACTTCTTTTTGATTGCATTCTGCTATTGTATAATATAGTCTCTTTTTTACTGTACAATCTCCTTCATGTTTTCTATATACAATGTGACATTGGCGAAGTGATATGTGCTCAACTGGCATGCTCAGAACGCCATAATAAAAGAACCATACCATAAATTAATTATCATGTATTTCACGCGGGCGAAGCCGCGGGCAGTTCGCTAGTCTTAAATATAATTAAAAATAAAATTTAATAATACACGTTTTAAGAATGAGAAACATTTTTTTTAAACAAACTATATTATATTTATATTAAAACTATATTATATTAAAACTTATAATGAACTAGAAGTTACGCCGAATCCAAAGCTTACAGGACAGAGTGGGTGTTGATAACGGTAGATAATAAACATTTTGACACACTATGACGTAAGGGCGAGGTCACGATATCCGCCCTGGTCACGTATGGAATTAGGCCGATATTTTTTATAATTTATATTTTTTGACTTTAGACTGTATGCCGCAGGGTAGGCAGTGGGTAATCTGGGGACCTAAAGTTAATTTTGTAAGAGTGAAATAACACTTTAAAATATTTTGTTCCTATATATAAGCCATATTGAAGGTTTAAGGACTTAGACTTAGGTTTAAGACCAAACTCTATAAGTATTTCTCAACGTATCTCTACACGTACCCACATACTATCTCTATACTTTTTGTTTTAAAAAAGCTCCAACTTTTGATGCCAGTTTATATTAATGTTTTTACTCGTTATATTGTTTTAGGAATTTCACGTGGCTTACGTGTTTGTGCGAATGGGCAACTCTCCTCGTCCTGGATTGTGGTCTCTAGAAAAGTCTACTGACTACGGAAAATCTTTTAAACCATGGCAATACTTCTCTGATTCGCCACAGTAAGTTGAATATAATTACGTTTAATAGCTTAAACGTAATTAAAAATATGCATAAGTAGGGACTATTAATAAGTACCCACTAAGAGACAAACACAAACCAATCTTTCTCGCCTTTACAATTGCACAATCTTTAGACGAGGAATCAGCTATGCTACAAAAACTAACAATTCTCTTAGTTTGAAAAATGTAACAAATCAGTTTTACACTGTATCTGGCACGTAGCAGGGTAGGCAGAGGCAACCTAGTGTTAAGACACTCCGTTCTCCAATATACAGGGTGGAAGAGGCAGCGCTTCTTTTATTGAAACTGCATATAGGGAAATATATTTCAAACCCACACCTAAGAAATTAATCAAGGTACCTCAACAGTTTGGACGTAGGAATTTTTTTTCATTTCACGATTTTTATCCATACCTGTATTTCGTGTGACGCACACATACGTGTGCGACGTTTTCAATTTGACAGGTAAGTGTGTGCGTGCCTATGTTATACTTTACAAATGGCGTTTTATTTTAAAACGATAATTTTATTATTTATTTTGTTTGAAAAAATAACTTTTTCATTTTTGGGAATTATTTTTTTTCCGAATTATATTAGGCTTCTATAGAGTAGTTAAAACTGTGGTTTCATTTAAAGTGGTGCTGACAATTCCACCCTGTATATTTCATTTCCTGGGGACCGAACCCACAACCTGTTACGTTTACAGTCACCCTTTGTGCCAGTCCTCTCTTAGTTTGATTTCTAAGTATTAATAATAGTTTATTTCTAATGGCACCATGATTTCCTGACAAATGACAAAGTCAGATATATTTATTAAAAAGGTAATAATTTTTTTTTGCTTACAGGGATTGTGAACGATACTTCGGCAAGGAAAGTCTCCAGCCTATTACCAAAGATGATTCTGTTATATGCAGCACAGAATATTCAAAGATTGTCCCCTTGGAAGGTGGTGAAGTACGTTTTTATATTATTTTAATTAGGTAAAAGGTTAAGATAAAATTAATTTCTGAGGTAAAAGAAAAAAAGGAATCTTCTCATATGCATCGATTGTAGTATAAGGACCTTCAATATTAATAAAATAAACATATTTCTCCCTCAGATACCAATATCCCTATTAAACTATCGGCCTTCAGCCAACAAATATTTTAATTCGTCAGTATTACAAGAGTGGACACGTGCGACCAACGTGAGGCTAAGACTTTTGAGAACAAAAAATTTGCTCGGACATCTCATGTCAGTGGCGAGGCAGGATCCTACAGTAACGAGAAGAGTAAGTAAAAACAGTCTAGTTTTTTCAGATCTAAACAAGTATTATTACTGTATATATGTACGTTATCAAAAAGAGGCCAGTCGTGGCGCAGATGCACAAGGGTGCGACTGATTGGCTGTGGGTTCGGTCCCCACTCAAGAGTTTAAATTATTATTTATTAATATTTTCATTTCTTCACTCTGGTGTCGAGGCAAAAGCGCGGCGATGAGTTCCGCCACTCAACACGCAATACCTTCAGATTTCGATTCGTTAAGTTCCCTCTGCCTACCCTGCTGGGTGTAACCTTATAATTTGTTTTTATCACAGAGAAATTACGCCGTATTGAATATATATTTTCTTATTCAAGAAACTAAAGTAGAGTAAGCACTAGAGTAATATTATGAAAGTGAAAAAAAGTCACTTTCAATTACCAAATATTTCCACAGTACTTCTACAGCATCAAAGACATTAGTATCGGTGGTCGGTGCATGTGTAATGGCCACGCGGACACCTGCGACCCTGCGGACCCTGAGAGCGACACCAGCATACTGGTCTGCCGCTGTCAGCACAACACTTGCGGCCCTCAGTGCGCAGCTTGCTGTCCAGGATTCGAACAGAAGAAATGGAGAATATCGCAGAATTGGGATAGATTTGCTTGTGAACGTATGTTGATTTGATTTTTTTTTTACTGGCAACCTAAACCAGCTATTCTAAAGCTTGTTATTATTTTGTAGCTAAATTAAAATCTTTATACAAATTGTGGTTTGAGTGTGGTTCTGCTGCATAAGCTATATTAATGTAATATTTCATCTAAATCGACTCAGTATTTTTTTTGCGTGGAAAAAGGACAACTTCCTCATAAATTTTCACATTTATAATATTAGTAGGATTGGTCGTCACTAATTTAAAAAAAATATTTTAAAGAATTTCTTTGTTTTAGCTTGTAACTGCCATAACCACACAACCGAATGTACATACGACGCCGAAGTTGACAAAAAACAGCAATCTCTGGACATACACGGAAAGTACGAAGGCGGTGGTGTTTGTAAAAATTGCCAACACAATACTGAGGGTATAAACTGTAATAAGTGCACGCCTACCTTCTACAGGCCTCGCGGCAAGCGCTGGGATGAGATTGACGTATGCCAACGTAAGTACAATTTAAATAATATTATATTTTTCTGTGAATTATTTAATCGTAAAATTAAGTAGCAATAACTTATTAAGTTTTTAATTTCGTATATTAATAAAATATTTTTTTTTATTATTTATTTTTATTTTATTATTTCTTCCGTTTTCTTTTATTTCATACAGCCTGTAACTGCAATCTCCATTACTCAACGGGTAACTGCGAAGAAGAGACCGGTAGGTGTGAATGCCGTCCGGAGTTCAATCCGCCTAACTGCGACTCTTGCGCGTATGGGTACTTCGACTATCCTGACTGCAAGCCTTGCACTTGCAACTTAAATGGAACTGAGGGACAACACTGTACACCTACTGATGGAATGGTAAATATTACAGTTTAAAAAAATATCTATATTTTCGGTTTCAGTTAAATATCAATTCTAAATATTTTAAACACTATCCTTGCTTAATGTCAAAGATATTTTTGTATAATCTTCAACTAGAACTACCTCCTTTTTAAATGCTAACGACGTAAACAAGTTTATGATTTCAATTTCGAAATCTGAATATTTTAAACTCTGTACATGTAGAAATGCACGATAACTGTTTCTCCGTCTCTTTCTGTTTCCATTGTTGCTTTTAAGAAAAAGACGTATTCTTATTGAATATACTTATATCGGTATAGATATTTTATGAATAAAAATTTTTTTCTTATTCTTGCTTAACGACTAACAATTATGCGCGGTTAAATGTACCGCTTGTTAGTCGTTAAGCAATAAGAAAATGTAAATGTCAAAGCGCGGCGTTGAGTTCCGCCACTCAACATGCAATGCCTCCAGAATTCGGCGAAAAGTAGGAAACGCCGTCTCTTAACACTAGATTCTCTCTACTCTACCCTGTTGTGTGCGGGATACAGCGTGAAGCTGATTTATGTTATTTAAAAAAAATATGTATATGCCTCATACGTCTTATCTCTTACAGTGCCCATGCAAATATAATTACGCTGGAAACTCTTGTGAGATATGTGCAGACGGATATTATTCGCCAGAATGTAAAAGTAAGTTAATTTATTATTTATTATTATATTATTTTTTGCAATTTTACTCCTAGAAATTATTAAATAGCTGATTTAAAGCAGTTCAAAAATTGTGTTTCTATATTATAATTTGAAATATATTCTGACAAAATTTAGAACCCACCCCACCCGTCTTGTCACGCTATGTCAATCTTCATAGACGGTCTAGACCCTTCCCTCCTCCTCATAAAATCCCCCCTAAATAGTAATATTTATATTTAAAATTATGTTTATTTCAATAAAAAATATTTTGGTAAAGTATATTTTTATTGTATTATAATTTTCAGACTGTGAATGTAACTCCGTGGGTTCTGT